>JAUTBQ010192842.1:0-10211 GCA_032361185.1 Lepetodrilus ovalis | reverse complement strand
TTCACAGCATAATAATTAGAAGTCCTTGTAAAAGATGGCTGCAATTTCTTTTTCAATTTTCAGTGTGTTTTTTTATATACATGTATATATTTTTGACAAACAACAACAATGTTTTTAAAAGAATCGAAGAAAATGTGCTTCCAATGTCTTTGGACAAAAATATTGGAAACACAATTTTTTAGTACCAATAGCATAAAACATAAAATTTGACTTTAAAATATTCAAATAATTGCAATGTGTTTTGGCATTCATAGTGCATTTTTGGCACACAAAGTGGGCATAACTATTTCTATTTTAAATACCAGTTTAAACTAATCTGGTACATTCAGCTTTGCATCATCTTAAAACATTCCCAATAATGTTATATAAACATTCCAACCATAAATTGATGACTAAACTAAAAGTGGCTAAAGATATGTGTGCATAGTCTTCCATTATATGTAACATGCACATGTACCTACTACTGATCATGATCCTCATAAGATTTTAAAATATTCACAATGACTTTCTCATTAATACCATCCATTAATTGTCAACAATAACATAACACCATTAAATCCAGACATGGAGAGACGAGCTGTTGCCATGGCCACAAGTAATTAAACCATTGTTCGACATCATTTACTATTTAGCACTGGGGACATTTTCAATATGCTAGTAGTAGAAGCTTAGAAACCATCATTTGACAGCCATGGGCATCTTGGTCTGAGTGCAATCACAAATACTTCATCAGTAGATCAGGACCTGTATTCTCGAAACTTCATAAGTCCTAAGTAGTTCGTAAGTAGTAAGAAATTACCAAACTGGTTTTCTTCTTACCGGTATGTTAATTTGTGAAGAGATCTTTCTCACTAAGAAGTTTGCAAGTTAACAAGTTACAAGAATATGGCCCTAGATCTCTCTGAAAATAATCTGTGAATATTCATTGGTTACTATTCCCTTATGTAATACATTTTTAAACAGGGCACTTGGGCACGTATACCACACAACCATGACAGTCACAAAATTCTCAAACCATCACTTCAATTAGTATTATAATGATTGAAAATAAGGTGCAGAATACCATAAATGTCTATTTATTTGCTATTTGGTGGTGCTTTTATTTCAAACACAGTGAGAGAATGACTGATTATGAAGTTTCAACATTGCTGTGGGAATCTTCCACCCATTTTCAACACCTTTCAAACACAGACACTCAGTACTCTGTTCACCAAGCAGAGAGTGGGTACCCGGAAGGATGTGCATGATAACCTTGTAGCATTTTGTTCTGCAGCTTGAGAAGGAATTAGAGTTCACACAAATCTATTTATTGACTGGGGTAATAATGTAGCGCTTTGAGCATGCTTTCGGCGTGGATTTAGTGGAAGATACATGTACACATTATTATTGTTAGTACTAGCCTTCAAAGCTAGGTATGGCATAGGTCGAGATATTCTACCTCCAATACTACAGCTGATCACTGTCAATCAAGCCTGACACAGATACGACAGTCGGAGTTTCTCGGCCTATGTATTGCAAAACTAACAAAAAACTATCATATTTTAGAAAACCAGGAAACAAAAATAGCAATATTTACGCTGTACATTTCTGTGAACCCAGATACTGAATGATAAGAATGATAAGCCAACTATATTTACATCTCTCACCCACGTATTATGTTCAGAAAAGCCCCATTGAGCAATAACAATACAATATTTACACTTTCGAAATCATAACAAACCATAATCTGAAGTTCTATATCGTCAACGAGGCCTATAAGTAATAGCACTGGCTAGCATACAATAACCTTCCTTATCATCCCGCCTACCCCTATTCAACCCGGGACATAATAGCGCAGTCAATATAGGGTTTTAAAGCGAATCCTCAGCATAACTTTGTCACGAGTCACGACCAGTGAACATAATATACTCTTTACGTAGGCGGATGAACATGATAAAATAAAATATTATCAAAATGGAAAATCAGAATAGTTTATAACTAGTTTACAGGAACATAGGATGTGCATTCATCTGAAATAGGGTGGTGAGGCAAATATAGACTCCACGCTATCGGGGACTTGTATTTACAAAGTCGGTAGACGCTCGGATCAAAGTCGCTCAACATGCTTCAGTTGACGTGCAAGATCCTATTTGGAGGTGTTTGAATGACTGGGGTTTCAATGTACAATGGCACATACATGTATGTTAGCTAACACGCCAGTACATTTAGATACACTAACGTGGCCAATCGTGGGCTAGGTGTGCCCATGTGGCGACTCGGAGAGTATGTAACAGGTAGAATAGAAATTGAAAATTTTGTACTGTTAAAATAAAATGTGTGTCATCTAATACTACATGTTATGATTTGTATTTAATATTCAAATAATGATATCAAATAAATTTGAAAATATTAATAATTGTACTTGTAATATGAACTATCATACTAAACTAAATTAATTAAAAAAAAAAAAATATTAATTAAATAGAAGTGATGATTATTTTCCAAATCATTAAATAATGATTTCTTTATGTTAAAAAAAATGTGAATACAGATATAAATTTTGAATTTGTCAGTTATGGTTAACCTTCTCCCTGCTGGATTAATTTAGTGTGACTGGTTGTGTTTTGTGTATACAACTTTTACTAAACATGTTTAGTAAAAGTTTTATACATCAAACACAACCAGTAATAAAAATATAACTTTGAGTTACTTTTAAGCAATCAAGAAATAAGCCTATACGAAACATATTAACTCTAAGGTTACCTTAACTCTAGCCATAGCATTGTTGTGATCTGTGACTAAGGTTTGACGTAACGTTACCTTAAGAGCTACACTGATGTGTATAGGAGAATTTTACTGCAATAAATTCCTAGAAAAGAAAAAATATTGTCGGTATTTAAATTGCAAGCAAACACTTTATTCTGCTGGTGGGCCAGTTTATGTAAACTTCTCGGCAACGCAAGCACGCTCTTGTGGCACTCGACATGACATACGTCTCCTGCAACATTGTATAGATGAAAGTGTGTTACTGTGTACCCACGACAACTTGTTTTTGTCCAATCGGGCGAGAGAAAGATAGAAAGTCCTTATCACTGCACACTGGGTCGCAGAGTGTCACAACATGCAAGGACTTATCAAATCCGGGGGTTCTCACAACCCTTTGAAATACGAGATTGTAAGAAACCTGAATGAAAGCTTGTCTTGTTAACTGAGCGCTATATCTGTTATTAAATTTGCTTTATGATTTCTGTCTTCCGAATATACACAATCACAAAAGGACAATATCGTGACACGATTCATAAATATGAAATGTTTATATTATTAAAATGCTTTATAAAACGTTGTTTCTCATTAATATCAGATTTCTTTTAGCGTTATCAAAAAGCTCTGGGGTAGCGTGTGTATGCTGAACGTGCACACTAATCCATTCAAGTAAGTTTGTCAAAGATAGCCTAGGTCAAAAGGTAAAACAGATTATACATGATCGTAACTGTTATGCTAATACACACACCATGCGTTCAGCTATCCAATACCACATGAATATGGAAATTGTTGATATATTAGTATTCATTCATGCCATAAGCTTCCAGGTTATATTACTACAGGGTGATCCTGTACAAAATGGCGTAACTGTAACGTAACAACTGTAACGTAACTGTAACATAACTAAGTGAGTGAGTGATTATGAAGTTTAACGTTGCTGCGGGAATCTTTCACCCATTTGAGACAAGTAACGTAACTGTAGCATAACTGTAACGTAATTGTAACGTAACTGTAACGTAACTGTAACATAACTGTAACGTAATGCAACTGTAATGTAACGCAACTGTAACATAACTGTAATGTAACAGGAACTCTACCAGCTACCAGTCACAGACTACACCATCGCTAAGATTAGAGTTATGTACAGTCACCTTAGTGTGACACCCTGTCTTGCACAGGAGTGTCCCAAGAAATATGTGTATGTCGCATTAGTGGCTCTTTTCAAATACATTGGTGATGATGTTACCAAAAATAAATATAAATCATGAAAGAACCAATGTTAGGTATGTTGGGGATAGCTCAAAATTATGATCACGCGTGGGCTTCACTGGAGCATCTACTTCTTGCTGTTGTGAGTGTTACAAATGGTGGACCAATGTGTACTGGTCGGCCAAAAACGACGTTGGCCCAAACGAGGTTGGCCCAACAGTGTGGCTACTGGGAAGTGGCCGTATTCTCGAAACTTCTTAACTTCAGAGCTTCTTAGTGAGAAAATATCTCTTCACAAATTAACATAAGAAGAAAACCAGTTTGGCAAATTCTTAGTACATGTACTTACGAACTTCTTAGGACATATGAAGTTTTGAGAATACAGACCCTGTTTTCTATGTATTAATAAAAACTTCATTTACTGTTAAAACTGATTACGTTATTGACTTGAAGAGCAGTCGTAATTGGCCAATAGCCTAATTTGAGAGTAAGTATCGAAATAGAAGTGAAACCTTAAATTTAACATCCTCATTACCTGCAGACGAAGATGAAGATGCATAGGAAAACCATCAATACAAACAGACCAGCAAAGCCAATGCCAATCAGTGCACCGGTTGTAAGATCTGTGGAGAAAATTAGGAAAATATAACTTTAAATATAAATTCAAAATTTTCCAAAGCTAACAAAAGACAGTAATTACATGCTATAAATATAACATGATGCAGGAGAAAATTATCTATTAGTATCTACTTCATTAGAATGTTGGCTGGTCGAAATCCTTCTATTAATCTGGTACCTTGGTATTACAGAATAGTGGATAACCGATATTAATTTTGTACTAAAAATATGGGCAAATTAAATAAGCACATTCGTCGTTAAGTTCACAATTGTTCTACTACCGGTAGTATTTTCTAAACTACTGTTGAATATAAAGAATAAGTTATCCATATGGCTGAAAACTAAATTGATTATAAAGATCAAGTGATATACTGTTTTCTATAACACTGTTAACTGACAAATACTGTAAACCATAAAATGTTAGCTTCAATAAATGTTAGCGTCCGGTGGATTATCAACCTATTAGCATCATCAAATGTTAACGAGCTCGCCATATGCCTACATCTATGGAATATTCTATAAAAAAATATTAGCAAATAAAATGTTAACGTCTAAGAGAAAGGTGTCAAACATTTTATGATTTACAGTAATAGGTGATATACTATTCTCCATAACACTGTCAACTACCAAAAATAAAGAATAGGTGATATGCTAATTGATTGAATTTATTACTTTACATCACAGCGGGAATATCTCACCCATAGGCGACGATATGCTAATATCCAGAATAAGTGATATACTGTTTTCCATACCACTGTTGACAACTTCGTGAATGATCGGGTCGCTCTCTGGACCCTTCCCCGACTTGGACACAGCTCTGAGTGTGACTCGATACGCCACGCCAGCGGTCAAGCCTTTGATCATGTAGCTGATGTCCGTGTTATGAACGGTCTCGTTCTCGGTGGGTCCTGGTCAAAGACATGATAAATACACGTAAAAATAAACAAAAATATTTTTCGAAATATTTTATACAATTTGAGGAAGATGGATATTGGTATTAATTACTTTTGATCATGTGTATTACCCATTCTTCAAGTACAAAGAAGCCGGAATTTTCTATATTTTATCTAAAAAATTCCAAAAACATTAATACTTAAACAGAAAAATTATAATTGATTTTGATTGGAATGACCTGACGGTAATGGTTTGATTATGGATTTGGCGCATTTTAAATGTACACTATTATTATTAACCGATAAAATGCGCATATAGCAAATGTATATGGATCCCTTTCCAAAGAACAGTCATATCTCTACACTAGTTATAGCCTGTGATACATATGACTACCATAGACATATACTACACTGTTACCAAGCTTGGCGCTCCGAATACCGTGCAGATCCTGGGATTCGAACCCGAGTCACTGGATTACGAGTCCAACGGCCTACCGACTGAGCCAAAGGGGTAAACCCGCTGGCCGAGACCAGTAGGAGGATCTGATATCACACCTGGCGACATCAGTTATGCTGTACCCTAAAGGCAAGCCGCTGTTCCCTAAAGGCAAGCCACTGTTCCCTAAAGGCAAGCCGCTGTACCCTAAAGGCAAGCACCTGTTCCCTAAAGGCAAGCTGCTTCCCTAAAGGCAAGCCGCTGTTCCCTACAGGCAAGCCGCTGTCCCTACAGTCAAGCTGCTGTTCCCTACAGGCAAGCAGCTGTTCCCTAAAGGCAAGCCGCTGTTCACTACAGGCAAGCCGCTGTACCATAAAGGCAAGCACCTGTTCCCTAAAGGCAAGCACCTGTTCCCTAAAGGCAAGCCGCTTCCCTAAAGGCAAGCCGCTTCCCTACAGGCAAGCCGCTGTCCCTACAGGCAAGCCGCTGTTCCCTACAGGCAAGCAGCTGTTCCCTAAAGGCAAGCCGCTGTTCCCTAAAGGCAAGCCGCTGTTCCCTACAGGCAAGCCGCTGTTCCTTAAAGGCAAGCCATCTAGGTCCTAGGACATCTGAGTGTATAACACGGTCCGATGCACTGCGGATTCGGATATAATGCGGGGTCAGATGTGGCTCCCATTTTTATTTTCGTTATTTCCCTGTAATATAAGGCGGGTACTCCAATGAAGCGGGGTATGGCATGGACCCCCAACTTCCGCGTTATATCGAGGGGGGACACTGTACCTGCACATCCCTGTTGACTGTTGACTCTGCAGTAGGACAGCTGGTAGTGGGTGACGTAAACGGGTTGTCTCGCACAGTCGAACCTTTCCCATTCCACACGCAACCCATCGTTCGGTTGTTCGGGAGAAAAACGCACCTTTTCCACTCTTGGAGGCTCTGAAAATACACCACAGATGCTCGTATTAATTTGACCAGGTTAAAAAGAATAAATCTTTTAGCAGTATTTTGTACTTAGAAATACATGCACATTTAAATGAATCCATGCTCATAGCGGAAACCAAAACTGGATCATGTGACTAATGTGCAAATTTATCTGTATATTATTCTATTTTGGGCTGAATAAACGTCTGTCTGTCTGATGTGATATTTGAGGCTGAGATGATTGCAGTTTAACTTAAGATAAAAATGCCTGGAGTTAAGTATTTTAATATTAAATATTTAATATTTCATCTTTACAATTGTATTTCGCATATGTAAAATAACAAAAAATAAAATACCCATACAAAAATCATAAATACATTATTACGAATATTTTAATTTCAAAATCTATCTAGGAATTAAATTATGAAAATAAAATAAAAACAAACATTCAATTTGCAAATAATGTTCGTTAAATATTTGTACATATACTAACTGGCTTTTTGGCGATATGTACAGACATTCCATTGGATACCACTGCTGAGTCTCTCATTGGCTATCTCCTTCTCTGCTGAGATGCCAATCAATTTGTTGTCCAGGTTATCATCAGAGATAACCCACTCAAACATATGCTGGTCAGGGGCGAAGTATATCCACTGAATGTTATCCTAAAACATTAACAATATTCAGGTTAATCTTGTGAAATGAAAAACTATTCAGATGGTAATTGATGAAAAATATTTGCTGTATTTTTTCTTTCACATTGGGGTTTAGATCCTCTTTTAAGATTATTTAACTTATATCATGACTTGTCAGGTTAAGGTGTGAATAATGAACAAAATGTGTACAAGGAAATTCACGTTTTCCAAGTGCAAAGGGACATAACCTACTACTACTTGGATCATCATAGTCTAACTAGGTCTTCAAAAAATACCAAACGGCAAATACACATTCAAGAAACAGCATCTTATACTTGGACATTATTACATTTCTAGAAGGAGCACTTATTTTTTGTTTTTCAATTTTAATATTCTGCTAGGTCAGGTTTAGCAGATATGTCTTAAGTGTATTAACTATCTCCCTGCTGCAGGCAACGGGCGATGCCCTAAAGAACAGTGTCTGTGCCTAATCCAGCAGGGAGTGGGTTAAACATAACAGCTTCTTACCAGACACTTGAAGCTGAACTTTGTCCCATTGCAGTAGTACAGGGTGTAACCAAGGTTCTGGCCTGGGACAGAGTCTGGAGGTTCCACTGGTGTGTTCCAACTGATGTACAGCGTCTTCTCATGGGCTTCAACTAGGAACTCGGAGGGATACGCTGGTTCTGAAAGATGCAACATAGGTTTTGTTGTAGGAGTGGGTCGTGGGTTAGGTTATGGGCTGTGGGTGTTGGTGTGGGTGGCTTTTTTATTTGATTGATTGAATTATTGCTTTATGTCGCAGCGGGAATATCTCACCCATAGGCGACGACTGGTGAGGATGGAGTTGATGGATTGGATCATGAGTTGGGTTGTGGGTGGAGTTGTGGATTGGATCATGAGTTGGGTTGAGGGTGGAGTTGATGGATTGGATCATGAGTTGGGTTGTGGGTGGAGTTGATGGATTGGATCATGAGTTGGGTTGTGGGTGGAGTTGTGGATTGGATCATGAGTTGGGTTGTGGGTGGAGTTAATGGATTGGATCATGAGTTGGGTTGTGGGTGGAGTTATGGATTGGGTTTTGGGTATAGTAGAGTGACATTAGTAATAAACTATATAAAGTATTGCAGGTTAAAATTATTTTTCTCATGGGGCTCTCCCAGGATTTGTTTTTGATTGAATTGATGCTTTACGTCACAGCTGGAATATATCACCCATAGGTGATGACTCTCCCAGGAACTACAAGTGACATTAGTGTTAGAAACTTTAGAGTTACTGGGCCAGTAACTTTTAATTTCTACTGGCCCTGTTCAAAATCAGCTGGCCCATAAGCCTATCGAATGTCATTATCACTTAAAATGTTGCTGGCCCGATGGACCCTCAAGTTTACAAAACTGCTGGCCCGAAGTGAAACTCACTGGCCTCGGGCCTCCGGACCAGTGGTAATTTCAAACACTGCCTGTACTATCATATAAGGCTGGTACTATAAGGCTGGGGGTATGTCATGGACCCCAAATTCAGCGTTATCAAGGGGACACTGTACACTCAAGTATCCAGACTAGGTACACTCAAGTATCCAGACTAGGTATACTCAAGTATCCAGACTAGGTATACTCAAGTATCCAGACTAGGTACACTCAAGTATCCAGACTAGGTACACTCAAGTATCCAGACTAGGTACACTCAAGTATCCAGACTATGTACACTCAAGTATCCAGACTAGGTACACTCAAGTACAGATCATGACCCTGAGTGCAAAACAACTTGTTATCAGATGCCTGCCTTTCCAGGCGAGGTTGCATACTACCTTAATAATAATATCATCCCAAACAACGGACTCATGATAATTGTGGGAATTACCTTGTATAAAAGAATATCACAAACTTGGAATACTAGTGAAGTTGGGATACTTGACAATCATAAAAACATCTTGGCATCTACCTTTCCACAACTGACACATCTTTATACATTGTTATTCTGCCTCCTTTTGCTTAGGTGATCTTCTAAGATTTAATATTGTAGTATTTCATTACTGGTGGCCTAAATGTGCTACCTCTGGGCGTCCTATTGCATACAGCTAATGTCATACAGATTGCTTTTATGTGTATACTGGTACCACTGATTGACTGCAACAATATCTATCGTCAACTAATTTCTATTTTTTTCTGTATTTTTTTTCTTCTTCTGGTTCTATGCTAATGTTCCAGGGATATGGGACTCTTTGTCGCTACTGTCGACATGTCTGCTATTTAGTATTTGTCTAAGCACCTCACCTTCTTCAAATCCTGGGCTGTGTTCAGACTTTACTACACTTCATTACATTTTCATACACTACACTACTATTCTACAAATATCGTGGATGGCTGAACAGGGATGTGTTCAAGATCCAATACATATCAATACTATGTATTGCTACAGAAGCCGTTCAGTCAGCACATGTACTAATAAGTATTATTTCTTTTCAATATGGGTCTGGACCCTGTAGTGTTTTGTATGAAAACCCAAACCATGAATCAAATGGACTGAATGCATGCACAGACCGATTTCCTGTTTATATTTCCTACAAACCCATTCAGCTAAAACAAGTAGCGTATTGTATTGTATAGTAATATGTATTGGATCTTGAACACACCCCTTTACTGCCAGTCTGTGGCTATCTTCTGATTACCATTGTCTTCTATGAGGTCATTTCAGGGTTCTTTTCTATTACTTATTTCATTTCTTATATCTTTTCCGTTTCCAAGACATTGACAGTCA
>JAUTBQ010192831.1:0-10212 GCA_032361185.1 Lepetodrilus ovalis | reverse complement strand
TTAATTCAATCTAACAAAAGCTGATCAATGTTATACAGAAGAATAGCCCGACTAGTCGACTACCTCTAATAGTAGTCTACTGTCGGCGATCTCAACTAGTCGTCGACTAGTCGACTAATTCTTTTAGCCTTAGTAACTTTTGATAGAAAATATAATTAAAATTTTAGCTGTTCGATTTGTTAGAAAAATACGAAAATTGAAAATGGTCTGTGTTCGTATAAATTAGAAACACCAAAATAAAAATATATCTAACCCTATTAATAAATATTTCTTTTAATTTGACACTTAAGATATTAATACAAATAAAATCTAAAAACAAAATAATGACCTGCTTCAAGTGCCTATGGTGATGGTCTATAATATGACGCTCCTGGTTGTTGTACTCGCTGAAAGTGTATACCGTAATTCTCCTAATACACATGTATAGTAGTTAAAAAAATGGTCATGTTTGTATATTTAGGGGCAGAATAATGGGTTTTTTTCTCAGATTAATTTAGGTGTTTGACTTATTATAGGTTCGAATTACTAGGTGAATTACAGTATATGACATTCCCCGACTGACTGTGTGTGTTTCTCTGCCAGGTGAAGCAGAGGCTGGCGCTGAAGACAAACAGCTACACAAAGAAGATGACGTGGCTGGGCCTGGGGATGATGAGTCTCCAGTTCGGCATCCTGGCGCGACTCACGTGGTGGGAGTACTCCTGGGACATCATGGAGCCCGTCACGTACTTCGTCACGTACGGCACGTCCATGGCCATGTACGGTTACTTCATGCTTACCAAGCAGGTGAGACAGCCGACCAGGCCCCGAGATTATGAAACTTTATTTAGTACGATTTCATGCTCAACTCCTTCATAAATCCCTATATAAAATTAGAGTTTGAGCGAGAAGTCGTACTCGGAAAGTTTCGTAATCTCGGCAACAGTTTTTCACAACATCTCAAAAATGCCTGCTGGTCAGTGTTTTGTGTTTAACCCTCTCCCTGCTGGATTAGACACAGGCACTACAGCTCTTTAGGGCATCTCTGGTTGCCTTCTGCATGGAGAGGGTTAATGGAGATCCAGGGGCTCATTTGAAAATGTTGTAGTGTTAAAGGTATCTGTGGGACTCCCTGCAAAATACAGATTTTACCACCTTAATAGTGGAGAAGGACCGCCTTATTATTTTCTGAATTCCTAGCAATGGGTCAGAAGGACCAGCAACTTTAGAAGGTACTGGGGGCATATTCTAGAAGTGTTACGATCGTATGACAATGTTAAGGATACCTATAGCACTGGCTATATGAAGATCGTAAGAATGTTTCCATAAGAGACCCCTGGTCCTTCATCAAATCATGCATCAATAACCAGGCATGGCATTTTTCCGAGGAAATCCACAATTCTTTTTTGTTCAGGGTATCGTTTCTCAAAGCTCTTTTATCCACTATGAGCCATAGCACTCTTGTAAGTGCATGAGCGTCATGTATTAGAGATCGCTTATGGTCCTGTAGTAGATATGCGAGCTCGTTTTCTGCTAAAATCACAATTGTCCATTGCTATGCCTGAATAAGGTTATGCTGGTCAGAAAAGCTCCCCACCAAAAGTACTGTCAAGAACAAAAAACTGGCGAGATACAAGTCTTGTAGGGCTACCACCACATATTAGTTTAATGTTGTTTATTGAATATGTTTTATTATGGAAATGCCAGCTAAAGCAATCCTTGAATGTGTTGGTTTTTTTCACTCAGGAATACAATTTCCCCGAAGTTCAGGACCGGGAGAGCCTATTGAAGATCTACAAGAAAGCTAGAAAAGCGAATTTGGACATTAATCAGTACAACGAATTGCGTGAAGCCATCCAGCAAGTGGAAACCGACCTGCGACGTTTGCGGGACCCACTGCAACTTCATTTGCCTATAACAGAGCTACAGAAAGTCAAGTCCAAACAATGAGCCATGTAGATAATTAGACATCAAATAAGGCACTGTATTGCATGTCATTTAAAGGACCAGTCACCCAATAATTCTGTTTCTGTGTCAACGTATTGATGAAGTATACCCACAGCGTCATTAAGCAATGTATCATTCACACACCGCGTTGCAGCCATTGCAAGTTTGGTGTTGATGGGTGTAAAATTACAAGAGAATAATTGACAATCGCCCCATATTAACTTGGCATTAAGCCCAGAACATATGCAAGTTTTAGCAGTGCCGCATTTATCTTCAATCTCGGATGTGTAGAAAATTCCCACAAGGATGTTGGACAACAAATTACTGACTGACTTTGAAGTTCTAAGTCAACAGGCAAATAGCATGGGTACTTGCCAATTTAATTAGCTTTAGATGAATATCTTTACCATGAATCTCGGAAATGAATTAATGGGTATTCACCTTTAGATGAGATGAAGTACAGTGCACACCATATCTGCTATCATGAGAACAATGTACATATAACAAAAACCACTGTTTTCTCAGTACAGCATGTTGCCATTTAACGCTGTACGTGCTGGAGGCGACTGCAGGTGCCGACAACAGTGGATTTCTTTCCTCCATTATTCCAGCAGGGATATGAGTAACACGTGAGAATTTCCTAGTTTTTCTCCGCGTTTTTCCCTTATTATTATTATTATTATTATATGTTATTGATTCATAGCCATAGAACGGTTCGCGGTTGGCCACCATGCCTTTAATAACCATGTAAACGTGTGATATTGAGTGTAATAATTACCACATAGATTGAAAGTAAACATATTTATACCTCCCCCACCCCCAATTCCCTCCCCCCACCCCCAATGGCCACTCACATCTATACTCTTGACTGAAATATATTGGAGACAATTTGTAAAGACGTAGATCTGTTTATTTGCAAATCATGGATTTTTACAAATGGGGTGGATTCTCACCAACAGTTAACAGGATTGGATGTAATTATTTGCAACTATTGAATTTTGTAAATGAGGAGTTCTTAGGGGAATGACTCGGAAACTGGTTTCACCACCAGGTGGGGCTGTTGCTACTAGTCACCCCCAAGAGATTTCACCACACCCACACTCATCATTGAGTGATGAGAGTAACAAACCACATTGCATTAACCTTGGTCCTGCAGGTAGCACCATGAATTGGTCTTTCTATTTCAATACTTACTTCAAAGACAGGAACTGCCCTGTATCTCAGAATATATTCAGTAGAGATATGTTTCAATGAAACAAAGGGTCTGTTCATTTTGCTACTGACTAACCTGAATCGGCAGCCCACTTGACTTCGGTGACCCGAAAAACATGCTCGATTTGCTCAATATTTGGAATATAAGCTATATCACAGCCGGTTGCTTGCCGGTCCCTCGAAAGCAGGGCATGGAGGCAGCTCAGGACATGGATATTGGGAAAATCGATTGCGTTTTTCAGGTCACCGGGGTCAAGCGGGCTGCCGGTTAGGGTCAGCAAAAAGAACAGCCCCAATAATGACTTTATGAGAAAGATGGGCTGATTGAATCATTTCCGTTATCTGCTAGCCTTTCGTGTCAGTGTGCCATACCCACATTTTCAATATCTCTAATCATGTCTTAGTACCAGGATTTGATTTAATTGTGTAAAACATGTACCAGTACAACCTCAAATACAGGATGATTCCAGTTGATTTGTGCCACAATGTGATAAGTACAAGTCAACTTAGTAAGACTTTAGAAGAATTAGACCTACACTCATCTACAAAATTAAAATACTTGGACTTTTTTTAGGATTTGATTTTCACACACAGATGTGGATACATTTTGTGTTTTAAATCCCAGTGTACAATAATATGTTGCAAGACAACTGAAAATTATTGTGTAGGAAGAAAATATTCAAATGAGGTAAAATTATGAGGTATATAGTAATAACATTGATTCAAATTTTCAGTATGACAGATGTGCGCATTGTATATTATTACTTGCCACAAGTTATATATATTACTTACCACTAGTTATACCTAATTGTTTTACTTATTTATCATGTTTTTCTAGGTTCTAACCACTCTTTTCCCCAATATTGAACCACATATTCTGTAAGCATGCTTGTATTTTTCTATGTTATATCTGCCGACCTATATAATCTGTCTAACACGTCTGCTGAGAAATAGGTTGTCACATAACAACTCGCCAGTGATATTGTAGTTAAGAAATATTTGTCTGGAAAATTGGGTGTGAATATTTGTGTATACTTTGTTAGATTATTTACTCTGTATTATTATTTCCTTGTTATTTGGAGCTAACTGTCTGCAGATCTTTTCAATATGTTTTTGTCTCCACTATTTACTGTGTTTCGCATAACTTATTTTATTAAACCTAACGTTCACTGCCAGATATTAAGATGCATTTCCTACTGTTATGCTTCTGTTTCTAGTTTTGAGCTCAGGGAATGCTTTTTTCAGAACAATCACAATTTCCCACTTAGTGATCGTCAATGATTCGATAGTTAATAATTCAAGTCTATGATGTGATAGTAAATAATTCTATGCAAGTTCGTATTAACTACATTTCTAAGAACACTAAGTAGAATAAAGAAGATTTTGGTTACTACCTGCGTTAAAAATTTCCTAAAACATTTTTAAATTTTAAATTCATAATGAAAAAAAAAGGCAATTGTTCATATGAACTTCATAGCCTTGAGGTCTACGTGAATTTATTATCCTATACTTTTTGAAATAATATTAAGCATTCAGAATTGTTCCTCGAAAAATACCATATCCTCATAACCTTGACCGGGTTGTTTTCGCTCAAATGAGAAAGATTTTCGATATCAACCAAACTAGGTCAAGGTTACCATGGGGACAAGTGTCACAGCAACAAACGTTTGGTGTCTTGTTCCAGGATCCTGACAATGTCCCACCAGGATCCTGGTAAAATACCTGAGGCAAATGTGTCCTGCCACGATCCACGTGGGATGTTTTTTTATGATCCTAGAACATGACACCTAACTTTTTGATGCATTACCAGTAATGTGGATGTCAAAAATAAATTTGTCCAAGCCTAAAACCCACAGCGATGTTAAACTCCATAATCACTCACTCATTCCAACCCGAAAAATAGAAAAATTAAAAATTAAATTAAATCTTGATTTTCTAAATACATGTTCATGTATATGAAGTAATTTTTCAAATATTAATTTACATATTGTTTATAAAAATCCTTTATTTATTTACCATTTCAATTACAACCATATTTATTCTTTAATTTGGTTGTCGCTAATTATACAAACACATCATTTTCAATTTGAAAGCTACAAATTTAATTATGTTATCCTGACTTATTAGCGTAGTTACGGTATGGAAGTTTCAAAACTATAAAATTATAGTCTATTAAACCTAATACCTACCTTTTTGTGCGTGGAGAATCCTCAATATCGAAGTACACACTGTGAATATTTATTATTTAAGAAATTCAAGTAGAAAATGGTAAGAAATTAGGTAATGTCAGTGATTATTTTAAACGAGCTGGATTCGTAACTGTTGCTTATTTTGGAATTGTTCAGTTATATTTAACGCTATCCATTTATTTCTTCGCAAATGGGTGAATCACTCAATTACGATGATCGTATTTACAATGCTTATGATGATATTCCTATAATTAGGTAATTCAGAGACATTTCTTTCCACGATATCTTGTAGTATTCTTCAAGTTGGTGGCATTTAATAATGTCTTTCTCAGTTTCATTGTCTGCAACGACTCCAATAGTATTGCTCCAGTGGTCGACACGTTTTCTTGTTTTACACATTACCCGACCTTAGATTTCCTCGACCAATCAATGACCTGCACTAATCCATACTAATTAACATACTGATTGGATTGTTTTACACATTTATCCAGGAATGTTTCACATTAATGCTTGGTTGATTAATGATGAGCAATAGTTATCAACCTTCCCACAATATCTCTGCCGTATAATGTACTGGGACATTTGATTGGTCATTGAAATCAAAGGTCGGGGGTCATATGAACAAGAAAGCTATGTACATGTCCAGGGGTGATCTATACATATACTCAACAAAATAAATTAAGGGCCGACAGATATATTGTGGGGTTGTTTTCAGCCAAATTTCGTAATGGCTTCAGGAATCTGGTACCATTTATCTTGCAAGATATCTGCAAATTCTTCAAGAGTTCCTGAAGCCTGTAGATGTTTGGGATTCCCTCACTGTTAAAGTAATATAGAGCTAAATTTATGTGTCCAATAAAACTACTGGCCCTTTATTAATTTTGTTGAGTATATATACACCTGCTGAGTTTATCATCATAACTGTACTGTGCTAGCATGCAAGGATCTGTCGATGGATGCATCATCTCTTTGCACTGCTGATTCAACATTGTCAAGGACATCATTGACTACAATGTGTGTATATAATAGAGAATTCAAATTTTCTGCTCTTTATCATGAGTATCTCAGATCTGTCGTTTACAAATTGTGATAAATGCTCTTGCTGTATTTTGCTCTCTCCGACTGAGAATGTGTGGAAATATTTTGTAACTACGTACATTACGAAGTTCATATCGAGTATAAAATGTCTGGAATATTGATATGGGACCTCTGTGTGTTTGTAATAGATCACCGCTACCGGTTTGCATTTTGTGTCCGTTCATATCGTTAAATTAATATATATTTATTCAAAGATAAATATTAGGTCACAAATTTCATTTCAGGTATATTAGTCGATAGGAATTGCTTCGTAGTTTCTATTGTATTCAGCTTGGTGCAAAGTGCGTTTTTTGTTTTGTTTTCGTAACCACATGCTACTACAGCAGTATATGAATTATACAGACATGTGAAATCTTTAGCTGTATCTGTATATATACATCTTCCCATAGGTACGACAAATCAATTTGACAAATTGTACACACAAACTATTTAGGATTACATGTCATTGATATTTCTCTTTCTTCATCAACTGTGATATTTGATGTGAACTGACGAGTGATACAACTTATTCTGAAGATAGGACGGGAATACTTTTTAATATATTAAACCCTCACCCTGCTGGATTAGATACAAATACTGCTCTTTAGGGCGTATTCGGTTGCCTCCAGCTTGGAGAGGGTTAAGCTGTTGACCACCATTTGCATCAGGGAAACGTGTTGAAACAAAATAAAGCGATATACACGTACATGTACACATACTACTTTCATTGAGTAATATTGTACAAAAATGTTGTATTACACTGTTTTAACATTCTTCCTCCTGGCGGCAACCAGAGAATCCCTCTGATTGTAGTTAATCCAGCGAGTAGATGGTTAATTATGATTTCACTTTCATTAAATAAAATTGAAGCATAACAGGTTTCACCAGATGTGAATGCAAACATTATGACAGCATTTTGCGAGAAGGGTATGCGCCAAACATCCCACAGCTCGCATTGCTCAGGACCCTGTGGGCATCGGTCTCGTTGCTCAGGAACCTGTTGGCATGACAACCCTATTTGAGAATAAGTTGGATGCCAGTGCCTTTCATTGTTATTAAATAAGCCTGTTGTCGTAATGTTAATTATGGTGAATTTGGACGAGAACAATGTCTTTGTAATCTTGTATATGGTCATCGAGTGTAACACATGCGAGATGCTATGATACTCTACTATGTGATATCCGTGGGGCATTACATCTCTATGTATGTGAAAGGTGTGTCGGCATATGCTGATGTTGATTGGTTACGATATGACCTTCAAGGAAAAACAGGTTTTTCCCACTGTGCTGCGCTACAATTGTTCCAAAGATGGATGTCGACCAACACATCACAATATAAATGCTTTTCCATGACTAAGGAGGCATAAAGCTCCACAGATACCATGTGTGATATAGTCTCCCTCGCGATGACACATTGTTTGGTATCAATACTACTACATATAGTCTAATACACACAGTCAGCGTGATGGAAATATGAAATGACTAATGCATCGTTGTTGGTATGTAACAAGGATTATTAACATTTTAGCAGTCGCTAGTCAAACATCAAATGGCAATCAGTCACCATTAACACATTTTAACACAGTGCGGTAGTACTATCCTCCCATCCAGCTTGCAGTAGGTAGTTAATTTGGATTGATCTGGTTCATGCACATCATTTGCTACAAGAAATTCCTCGATATTAACGAATGTAACATGTTAAGCAATTCGAGTGTCCATTCTAAATAATTGGCATCAATGTAAATTATTTGATAACTATATGACCGAGTGCTTTTCTTTATTAGAGACCCTCTAACCAGGGACATTTGTTTTGTTTAGTTGTTTATTTACAAATTTTGATGTAATCTAAGTCTAACAGTCGTTGAAATGCCAAATATTCGGTTTTGACACTTTTGAGTTGCTCTGTGTGTGTATATTATTAATATATCACTTTATATAGAGAAATATATATATAAATAGCATATATTATTATGCACGAGTTGATTGTTAATATTCCACCACGTTTAAATTTTTACAATTTTATCGTGTAATACATATATGAAAATATTTATTATGAAACCTTAAAACTAACATAACTGATTCTCTCCCGTTTATTTGTATTTGGGGAGCAGGTAAGTTCGTACAGCAGGCAACTAACTGATGAATCTGTAGATGTTAAGGGATTGTACATAAGACATGTGAATGTTGTTAAATTTGGTGGTAAACGTGGCTTAGGAATCCACGCCAATGTCGGGGACTACTGCTTCTGTGCATCAGTTCAGTCCAAACCAGGTTGTCGATCCTCAATCCTTTCTATTTTCAGTAAAATAAATTTTGATAGATCATCGACACTTGTTGAATGTTTTTCCTATTACTTTGGAGCCCAAAGTGGGAACTTGGTTTTTTTTTTTAGAGACTTTTGATCTGATTTCCAGTGGAAGGAGGTTATTGCAACTACAGTGCCCCCTCGATATAACATGGTCTGATGCACAGCAGATTCGGATATAACGCGGGGTCAGACCTGGATCCTATTTTTATTTTCGTTATTTCCCTGTAATATTATATAAGGCGGGTACTATTATACTGGGGGGTATGTCATGGACCCCAACTTCAGCGTTATATCAAGGAGACACTGTACATGTTTACACAAGATCTACGCAAAACCAGTGATTTTATGTCATTTGACACGAACACGTGACACTTTGAACAGTATGTTGGTGGGAACAAAGCCTGAAAATCTCCCATGGGGAATACCATAGCTGATATGGGTCGATTAGGGAAAGTATTAACAGTATTAACCCTTTCACTGCTGAATAGGGCCTCTCCAGTTGGCGAGTTAAAACGGTTATCCATTGAGAAAGTTACCCAATTGACAAGTAAAGGTTGATGCAGTTAGATCAAGGACAACTGTATACTACTGACATGTTAAATTGGTCTAGCTATAACTGAGAATGTCCAATCAAAAGGCCAAGCCCCCTTGTGGTATACATATACACATGATAGCGTCGATCCAGAACAATAATTACGGGCATTTATTTCCACAGACATGCCTTCACGATATTTTTTATACCCAAATAAAAATTTGTCACCTGCATTATGCGTGCCTTGCAAGGTATTGTTTGTCGGAAATTTACCACGTGGCTAATCAAGTTAAGCCAAACTTTTAAGCATTGCTATATTATGATTGGCTAATGGGTACTATCACCAAGTGGGAGACTGACAGCTCGCGATTAATTCTTGGAAGGGTGTGCATTGGCTGGGACAGAAAATCCAACAATAACATTAATAATGAAACGATGAAACTAAGACCCTGGGTATCCTTTCACGAAGCTCTCTTATGCACGAAAAGACCATAAACTCTCTTTGCCGATAGCTAGGTATTACACTGCTAACAGTGCTATGGTCTCTTAGTGGATAAGAACTTTGTGAAAGGATATCCTCAGCATAGTTTAAGCTCTCTTATACACTACATTACCATAAACACTCTCCTAATGATTTGGTACATCAATTAAATTTTTTAATAGTATCAAGGCCAATTGGCCCATATATATATTTATCACCCAATACTAGCCACCACAGGAGATAACATCAGGTGGAGAACATTATTCTCCCGGAGATAACATTTTTTTACTTCACTGATTGGTCAAGAAATACTCATCTGCATAGTTATTCTCCAGTAGCCAAACATCATAAATGTCACTGATTGGTCACTTCGTCAGTAATTCTGTTGCCATCCAATCGACAACCGTTCCATGCATGATTTGCATGGGCTTGTCAATTTCACACATCAATTGTCACCATTGCAGGTGCATGTGAAGACTTCTGTTCAG
>JAUTBQ010192820.1:0-10212 GCA_032361185.1 Lepetodrilus ovalis | reverse complement strand
CCTTCTTTTCTCTCCCCTATCTATCTTCCTTTTCTTCTTGGTGTGTATGTGTGTGTGTGTGTGTGCGAGCGCGCGTGTGTCTGTGCCTGTGTCTCTCTGTGTGTGTGTATGTGTGTGTCTGTTTATCTTAGTGTATGTGTATGTGTATATATCTCTATATGTCTATCTGTTAACGTGCGTGTATATATATGTTTGTGTGGAGACATTCGGTGTCACCAAATCACCACGGACAATGGGGGCCAACATTTTGAGGGTTGAGAAATCCCTTTAGCCGAGATTAAGGTTTCGCTTTCACGATCTTCCCGGATCTACATCTCCTTTGTTGGAGCTGTAGCCAGCCTTGATGAATGGAATTTCGCTGAGTAGTCTAGAAGAGCTGATGATTCAAGCCATGCGGAAACTCTTGTAACTCAATGCTGTACTACCAGCACCAGCAATCACGACTGGACCCATTGCGCTAGGTTACCAATACCAGGTTAGTTACTATTAGTGACGTAGGCCTACATGTATAGGCTTCTATTGAGTCACCACAATTATATAACAGTAGAGAAAGTCCAAGTGCTACAGTACGCATGTCAGATGACCCCACAGGCGCTAACATTAGCCAAAGAAGAAGAAGACTGCATTAGTGAATATTCATAGACTTGGCGTAAATCAGGGGTGCGTTCAGGATGCGCTACATTTCTCTGCGAACTACTATGAAGTGCTACCGTAGCCGTTCAGCCAACACATGTAGTACTACGTAGTGTTACTTTTTACTTCGGCTTTTGAGCCCGTAGCGTTTTGTAGGAAATAGTAGGAAAACCCAAAGCATGAAGTGAATGGACTTGCACGCTCGTCAAAACCGATTTACTGCTATTTTCCTACTAAATCCTTCAGCCAGCCACTACTTTTAGAAAGGTAGTGTAGATAAATGTAGTGAAAGGTAGCGCGTCCTGAACGCACCCCTGAGTAGTTTGTCAGGTTTGCGTTTAACGAAAGGGTCGTACTATAGTTCAGACGTAACTCTATGCGTATGTCATGTTAAATACATGACGTATTATCAGACCACGGTTACGACCCTTACTTAAGACAGAGGTACAACAGCAATATTGGTGAATTGTGGTTGGTCTACATCATTACTAAACTTTCGCTGAATGCAGACCACGTTATTACTATATATCTATGTATAAGGTGTATTATGTATAGGTTTATATACTAGAGGAGGTCTATGCTATATTTACAGTCAGACATATCACGCCAGACTCGCCCCAGGCATGTATGATTACTTTTCAGCGTCAATGGAGCTACTAGGATTGCAAACCGTGTGACTTTACACATTCACGACTGAAAATCGGAAGTACGTCTCATTTCAGATCGAAGCGTGTTTGTGCGTGCGTGTTTGTGTGTGTGCGTGCGTGTGTGTGTGCATGCGTAGGTGTGGGTGTGTGAGTGTTGTCTGTGTGTTGTGTGTGTTATGTGTGCGTGTGCATTTGTGTGCGTTTTGTGTATGTGAATGTGTATTTGAGTTTGTGTGTGTGTGTGTGTATGTGCGTGCGTGTGTGTGTGCGTGCATGAGTGTATGTGAGTGTTGTTGTGTGTTGTGTGTATTGTGTGCGTGCAATTGTGTGCGTGTGTGTATGTGTGTGTGAGTGTGTGTGTGTGTGTGTGTGTGTGTGTGTACGGTGGCGGTGATACGGCAGTGATATGTAAAATAAAGTGTCGTATGACAAATCCCAAGGTTCAAATCCCGTCCTACTCTCGAGACACGGAGTCAATGAAGTCTGTGACGTCAGTGGCGTTAAGTATACACTACATAAGAAGACACTGACCCCTTGTTTTAGAGGATAATCTCGCATAGAATCTCTGTATATCCTTCTAGCACTAAGCACTGTTGAAATTGGCAGAACATGCCTGCATATGTACTGTATTATGTATTCGCCCTCTGTTGTTACAGGCATCAACCTATATCGTCAATTGTAAAATATAGAATAGAATGCCCTGGCAGAGTTTAAAAAGATGCATCTATACACCGGTCGTATAATATGTTTACCGCATTTGCAATTACAAGCTCTATTTCCAAACGCAATCATGTTCACGGTTTGCTTTCAGGAGAAGATAACTCCCACTGCACCTCAAGGTCATCATCAGCGACCCATAGGGACAAAATACGAATGATCATAAAACAAGAGGAGAGTCTCTTGGTAGAGTCATGTTTGGTCTGCAAGCAAATTGCATTACATCGATGATATGCTTTTTGCAATGGCTTACGAGAATCATTATTGTCATGTGACATGTCGCGATGAAAGCGTCTTCAGAACAGAACCTTGCATTGGTTCTTAGTCGACGCACTCACTAGTCTTGCGTGCGGCATCGCTTTTGTTTATTATGATATCCAGTTTTATATATGCCATGCATACATATATGTATAATATCTGTTATTAAAAATGTCCATATACTGTGATACATTGCCGATAATAAAACCTAAGGTGCGCCACTTCAATGAGATTGTACGTGACTTTACTTTCTGCGCATGTCTGGAGATACTTTTAGTCTACGTCATTTCCTGGGTATAATGACCTCCCTGACGTCTGGCAACAATGAAATGGAGAAGGGAAAGCCCTAATCATACTCCTTGAGAAGGTGTGGATGATTCAATTGGATAACCTCCAATGGTGCATTTGGTAATGTTTGTCTGATGGTTGTGTTTCCTGGTGTCTGAATAATTATCATAGAATGAACAACCTAGGTCTATATGATAGACGAACACTTGCATAGATTTTTCTTTTTATTATTAAAACAACGCATTATTACTGAAAGATACATGTTATTTAAACCTTCTACGGCACGTACACTTTATTATATAGAAAATACGATACCGCATAAACCGCAGTGTTAAATAATACAGACCTCATAACGGTGATTAAATCATATATCCCTAGGGTGCGGTTTCTGATGTGCAAACACTGATGTGCAAACATATATGACTTAACTCGCGACATTACGTTGAAATTAAATATATTAACATCGTGTAATGCCCTGTGAACACCGTCAACGTTTACAGTTAACTTGTCCCTGGTGTAATTTGGTCAGTGATTCCAATCAAGTTATCACTGTTGTCCTATCATATAGACAATGAATACGATCAGCTTGTTGTTCGCGGAGTGTCGTTTTTCATAACCTCATTCCAAGAGTGTAATTATGTCATTCTTGTGATGGGCGCTCACAGAAAAACAATGAAGTCGTTTCTATTTGCATGGACAGTTTGCATGTGGTTTATATGGTTTCACAGCGCCCCGTTTCATTGGTCTATATGGTTTCACTAAGCCCCGTTTCATTTAACTTTCAGAATTCACCTATCCATTGGCATGGAAATCCTGTATCTCCAATTCGAAAAGTATTGGGTGCCCTATTCCTGGATACTAACGGTTCTAACAACATCCTGGCAGGACATTTTCACCTCGGATGTCTTGGTTTACTTTTTAACATCGACGTGCGTTGTGCGTCGCGCTTGTAGCGCTACAATAGTTGTAACTGGGCTCCCGCCACGATAGAAAGAGTTGACCTTACGACAGGACCACCACCGACCACCTAACCCAGCCGGCACATAGCGGCATACGATGTCGATACGATGTCGAAAACTTGGTTTTACGTTGTGATGTACCGGATGGGAAGCTGACATCTATTACCTTTATTATTTTGCTGTGCATAGTTTCATGGATTTGCATGGATAGTTTGAATGTGGTATATATATGACATATCTGCTTTCCGTTTCATGTAAATCTAAACATCCCTAGGACCCCTATTCATTCATCCCTCAGCATGTAAGGCCTGTATATCTCTAATATTGGCAACGTTATGTAAGGACAATCGAGCTCCGAGATTACGGAACCTTTTCAGAGTACGACGTCAGGCTCAATTCAAATTTCGTACACAAATCCCAATGTAAAATTTCAGCTTGAGTACGACATTGTTCACAAAAAGGTTTAGTAATCGCGGGGCTTGGTCGGCGTAGCGTCAAATAGTGCATGGAATCCTTCTGGAGTGCATCCGGTTTAAGATGGCCATGATGCCAACACTTCCCCGAGATTCTGTAATTCCACGAACAAAAGAAAACACACGGAGTTCAAAGTGGCTTCTTTGATCTTTATTGCAACATGCTGGCGGACAAGTAATGTCTATCATAAGTTCATGGATTTTTATGTAATACTCGATTAAGATAGCAATTAACAAACGGTAGTATTCGGTTCATAATTGCTAAATCCGTCATCGCCGTATATGAACCGAGAAGATGTTATGTTCTAATCAGAATTAAATATGGCCTCGTACTATCCACGATGAACAGAGACATGATTGCAATCAGACAGCATACACGTAGGCCTATACAGTCGTGGCAGAATGCCTGTGCTTCTCCAAAAGGTCGTACTGTAGTTCAGGCGTAAATCAGAACGTACGACATGGTCTTACACACTATTCCATTACGCACGTCCCAAAATGTCGGTAAGACCCTTTAGTAAAGCTCGTGGCCCCGTTTCACCGAACAATCGTAGCATTACGCACTACGAGAGAACGTCGTAACTCCATCTTAACGTATTTGAGTTACGACTGTCGTAGCGCTACTATCGTTCTATGGAATAGGGACCAGGGTGTCGTTCAACGAAGCTCTCGTAACCACAAGGAGGCCGTAGCGCTCTCGTAACTATCAGCAAAATAGATATACGAAAGCGCTATGGTTTCATAATGGATACGAGACCTTCGTGAAACGATACCTAGTACTAGCATCATGCATAGGGTCTAAACAGAAAAGCTTATATCATGATCATGTTCGCATAGGGGTCAACCACAAATTAGGTATAATTATCACGCAGTACTTTGTCTTTCATCTTAAATGCATGTGCATTCAGACAGTAGCCACGACCAGAAAGTATAAGGTGTCCCATATTCGCCATCTAGAAGGCATACGATATCTCAGACAGTGTGCGTGACGTATGTATACCATGTTTCTGATAGTCTCCATTACCAGAACGTATACGGTGTCTCTCATAGTCGCCATTTAGAAGGGCATACAATGTTTCAAACAGTTTCTGTAACAAGGTATTATTGAGACAGTTTACGTGACGTATTACGATGTCGATATTACCCGACAGTCTCCATTACCGGAAGGCCTACAATATCTCATAGCCACCATCTAGACAACATGCGGGACGTATTCGGTATTTACGATGTCATAGACGCTTACCAGGAGGTATAGAATGTTTCAGAAAGTCGCCAATACCGGAATCTATACGAGTATTCCGACAGTCGCCTTTAGTAGTAGGTATATGATGCCTTTGACGGTCTCCATTATCGGGAGGTATAAATGTTTCAGAAAGTCGCCATTATCGGAATGCAAATGGTTATTCAGACAGTCGGGATTCACGAGATGTTTCAGACAATCTACCGGAAGGTATACAACGTGTCAGAAAGGCTCCACGTCATGGAGGAACAGTTATGTGGGCATACTGCGGTATCTCCCCCAACCAAGCAGTTATTTGAAAAGGCAAGTTGTGCATATTCATTGTCTCTATGTAAAGTAAATTAGGTTTCGTTCCAAATTAAGTGGATTCCAGATACTTATTGACAAATGTAAATGTACATCATTACACGGTGTGGTAAGAAGTAGCTTGCATTGAGCAATGCGGGTCATTACGTCACTTCCTGTTGTATTCCTGTCAAGTGAGTTGTTGATATGAACTGCTTATTTCACTGCATTTTACAGATTTCTTTACTGAACTATCCTTTTTTCTCTATGTTTATATGAATAATTGGTCCTTTCTGTACAAGTGGATATGCAATTAGTGCATATTAAAGATATATCTTTGCATCAACAGCCTCTCAAAGTAACATTATGTACACGATACATGATAAAGGGAGAGAACCGCTGTATGTCACCTCAGATCTATTGGCATGCGGTATCAATTAGCATTTCCGGTAATATCTGCGTCCTGGGCCATATTTAATTCAGAGAGAATATAACAGCTCTGTACAGTGCGTGCCTATAGACTTCGCAAAAATATCATTTGACACTGTCAATACCAAACTCAAGTGGCACTAGTCACAAATAAACATCACAAGTAAAACCGGCCAACAAATATCACATCATGTGTAGTATTAAAATCACATTTATAATTCACATGGAAATACTTGAAATTAAATACGGAGTTGTAATATATTACTATAGTTATTGGGATTTACAAACAATTCTTTAACATATTAATAGTATAGAAATGATAATTCTTGAATAATTCACTCCAATTTTGGCCTTTTAACACAGTAGTGATTTCATGAAAATAGAACAATATATATGGACATACCGGGTATCCTGTTCTTTCGTTTGCTTATACGTGTACTAATGTTAGATACGCTTACAATCATTTACAGTAACGTTAAGCATACCTAATGTAGCTTTAATTAACTTTAAACATATACATTTTAACTTACATTAAGCTAAAATATGTTCACATTCGCAAATTCAAAAAAATTAATGTTTCATATATTTTTCATATTTAATTGGTTACTATTTAATATTGCAGCTTAAACTGCATTGTTCATTATCCACCATTCCTGGGTCAATCTTCCTGGATTGCTAAATCTTGTTAGGTTTTTTTTCTTTCTGAAATGGAGGTATCATCTTGTGGTTGTTTCTGATATTCGTGGTATCGCCTGTGTGATGTCACACAACGCTGGATGGATGGTATGTCACTCAGATGACATGGTATGTCATTCAGATGACATATTGACGGCCCGGGTAGGAACTCCAGAAGATCATATACTGATCTGTAATAAAAATGCATTTAGAAATTATCAAACTGCCGACACTAAATACCAACAGGAACGTCAATAGTCTCATCCTTGCACCTCAGAGGTACTGATTACGGTATCACTTCAATACTACCCCTGGCACACATCTAGGGGAAAACTCGCGCAAACCGTCAATAGTATCTATAAATATAACAATGATAACATCTATGTCATTGCATAGATTTTTACAGCGATTTAATCGGAAAAATTATTTCATTGGTTGGCAGTTTGCGTCAGTTTTCCCCTAGATGTGTGCCAGGGGTAGTATTGAAGTGAGAACATAATAAGTACCTCTGTAGTGCAAGTATGCAATGGTCTATGCCGACGTAATTATTAAGGCATTGGACTTTAACGCATTCCTTGTGTATGTGTTTGCGTGTGTGTGTGCTCTGAGTGATGATGGGTTCTTGCTATTAACACACACACACACACACGCGCGCGCGCGCGCACGAACACGCAGGTATATGCATGCTGCGCGGCCAGTGAACTGCTGGTGAACGGTACTCCCGCAGAATTACCATTTCAATCCGAGCAACTCGCGTGTGGAACATTTCTCATTGTGTTTCCTGAATGTCAACGGCAATCACCAGAAGTAAAGACTTTCCTAACATTGGATGAACAGGTCTAACTCAATTAAGCGCCCGACATCCGACCTTTGAAACATTTAAGTTGTATTCGTTGTTACTACGAGCCTCATCTCGTCATTGATGACTTTCTTATAAAGTAACCAGAACAACAGTGGACTTTGCAGGTTTAACTCGGTCAGTATGCCCGTACAACTTCATCCTAGAAACGCCGACCAGTCCGATTCCTAAACGGATGTCAAGTCGTCATAATGGCTGTGATGTCGAGGATGTTAAGTACTCATTCTACTTGAACGCGTGAGCGAGTTTCTAACGTGCGTCGACTCTCCTAGAAACTGTGGTCATTTTACCCGACAACACAGAAAATGTTGAAATACTTTGCAACGTGTGACATCAATTTGTGGAATATTCTCACATGACTACTGTTGAAATATCATTTATGAGAATTATTGGAATGCATGGTAACTATTAAAATTTATGACAGCTATTGAAATTATTGAAATATTTGAAAACTATTGAAATATACTTAAGACAATTAGTGAGGTATCCTTTACGACAACTATTGAAAAGCATGGTAACTATTGAACTGTATGACACATATTGAAATTATTGAAATGTGTTACAACTATTGAAATATATGACAACAATTGAAATGTATGACAACTATTGAAATTTTTAAAATGTTTTAAAAGTATTGAAATTATTTACATGTGTAACAACTATTGAAATACACTTATAGCAATTAATGTTTTATGACAACTCTTGAAATGTATAAACAGTGAATGATCATGACAACTACTGAAAGTTATGACAACTATTGAAAAAATATACGTACGTATTACAATTTGAAGTATTCGTATGACAACTATTCATCTATGTGTATGCATATATTACTATGTCTCTGACGGGTTGATATGAAGTAATGGGCAGTATTACTCATGGATTACCGTTTC
This sequence comes from Lepetodrilus ovalis, assembly GCA_032361185.1. NCBI lineage: Eukaryota > Metazoa > Mollusca > Gastropoda > Lepetellida > Lepetodrilidae > Lepetodrilus > Lepetodrilus ovalis. The sequence goes on along the minus strand of JAUTBQ010192820.1, from coordinate 1,856 downwards.
ACGAAGCGCTCATGTCCACAAAGGGTTCACAACATTCTCGTAGTGACAAAGACACCCTCTGACAAAGCTTTCGTAACTCATAGCGGTCTCGTAGTATCTAGCCTCGTCGCTGATCACTACGAGAGAGTTAGGGCCTCTTTGTGGATACGAAACCTTCCTGAACGAGTGTTCTAGGCTCCCCTTTACGAGACAAGGTAACCTTAATTCCGGCCTTAGACAGATTACATTAGTCATTACACCATACGTTGGTTTTACATCACGACGTCCCTGATGTGGTTTCAACGTCAATTCGATATCGTATCGACATCGTATGTCGCGATGTGCCGGCTGGAAAGGTTACCTATATATGAGTTACATCGCATACAGCTTACGCTTCACGAAAAGGATCATACCAGTATATGCCGGGGGTAAATAAAGGCCTACGTCACTTCCTGTTATAGTAAAAGCATCACTTACGCTCTGGTTTATACCTGGACTACAGTACGACTTTCGGGAAACGCAGGACCACTATAGTCATGCAGATGTATTAATGTCAGAAATTTTGAAAGTGATAAGCTCCATGGTATCCTTTCAAGAATCTCTCTTATCCACTAAGAGACTGGAAGCGCTCTATTTGCCGATAGCTAATACACTGTTTAGAGTACTTCGTTAAAGGATACCCAGTCCAGTAAATATGCATCTAAAACAGTAGGTTAGCATTACGGCAGTTCACTTTTGCCGCCGCCATCTTGGATTTCAAATTGGCCGCCAGTGCAGCTGATAATAATGGCCATATCTTCACAACCAAAAAAGATAGAATTAAAATTTAAGGGTCTAAATCTATAGTTGAGAGGACAGGAAATCGAATGGAATACTTATTTCAGTACGTTTTGTGATATTTTATATTCAAGTGAAACTACATACTAGAAGTTGATGGTGTGGTTGGGGACATGGGAGCGTCATGGATTGGTCTGATTGTGCACGTGACTCACCATCCTACTTCCTTCGAGATAGTCTCTGTGCTTTCAGCATATTGAGTATTCTGAAGTCCTGAGACGTGGTGGCCAATTGTCGCTTCCTCACTATCCTGTTCCTCCAGCTGATTATCTTCTCCAGCTGCCTTACTACAGAGTCGGGGCTGGTGTATCTATGTGGCCTGCCTATAGTCTGGATATGGTAAGAAAAATAGGTTAATATTATAATTTAATACAGAGTCGGGGCTGGTGTATGCAACAGGTATGTGGCTGGCTTACCTATAGTCTGGTTAACATGATAAAAACATTCGTCAATATTATAATTAATTACAGAGTTGGGGCTGGAGTATCGAGGCGGCTTTCCTACAGTCTGGCTATTGTAAAAGCATACGTTACGGTAGCATCATTGCAACAATGTTGACAATTACTATATTTTAAATATGTATTTATAATAATTACTCTGAGGTTATTGATAGAAGTATGGTAGTATTTTCCTTCTGGAGGTCACGAGAGCATGTAAATTTACTCACCTGTACCAAATTTCTTTTCCGATACTGCAAAATAGAAGAATACATTTCCATTATGCCAGGTTCCAACTTTAATGATTTTTATAACAACCATTTTAAACCCCACAATAAAGGTTAATAATATGACAAGTGACAGAATAAATATTGTGTATTTCCATTTCTTAAAGTGATAAGGGCATGCTTTATTTGATTTTCTTTCTTCTTTCCAATTAATTGTTTTTTAAAATATATAATTATCTATTTAATTGGCATAAATAAAATTAATGTATATTTATAATAAATGCATATATGACTATTACTACTACTATTACTATTACTACTACTACTACTACTACTACTACTACTACTACTACTACTACTACTACTACTACTACTA
>JAUTBQ010192809.1:0-10213 GCA_032361185.1 Lepetodrilus ovalis | reverse complement strand
ATATTAAGATGGCTCAAACGTGTACACGTCTACCCTCAGCGAGCCTGGGTATCCTTTCACGAACCTCTCTTATCTACTAAGAGACTGGTAGCGCTCTCTTAGCAGTGTATTAGTTATCAGCAAAGAGAGCTTCGTGAAAGGATAACCTGGTGAATTGCGTTATGCTTGCATGATCTCATTCATTGCGCCATGGTTAGCCACCTATAACATAACCAAGTGTTCTTTTCACCTGTTAGCTCTACTTCCAAGAGTGTTGTATTGGCTTGGAGGAGGACTATAGCCGTGTTGTCCTGTGTCTTGTATATGATGTGACCGTATATAGATGCATGTGAGTACTATCACTATTCGTCTTATGAAACACTTTTTATGATATGTCAACGTGGTAAACCTGTCTAGATAATTTGTGTTTTGGGTCATACACGGCTGTTCCATGAACGTGTCATGACGTCGTAAAGGCTTACACTCTGACATCACTGGTCTTCTCGTGATGTAACCTGCCAATATAACCTCCCCGGCACCTGCATCATTGACAACTTGTATAACATGTTTTAGCGTATTCCGATATTTCCTTTCGTATATTCGCAGATGATAATTCTTCTATGAAGATCTACTGAAATTATTTACATATTGTACATTGTTGGGAATTCGTATAGTACATGCTCTCATGACAGCGATAACACATCAGTCTATGTTGTACACTGTCACACTAGAGGGGTTTCGTGTGCAGTTATAATCAGAATGCTGTCTCCTAACACGTGTCAAATGATGGGTGCAGGCCCAAAACAGCACCATCCAAAACGGCACAAGAAATTGACGAAAACGGAACATTGAATTGGCGAAAACTGTACCAAATCGATTGGCGGAAACGGTATCTTGACTTACATTTAGGGGATAAAGGTCTACTATCTGGAATTTAGATGATATCAATCGTTAATTGATAACATCTAAACTGAATTGAACGCACATCATGATGCCGTTTTGTGTGGTGCTGTTTTAACTGTGATAGCATAGTAAGAACAAACTAAATATTAATTTAACTGAACATGTACATATCCTATTTAACTTGCATTGGAAGTAATACATGAGCATGGCTACTGTAATAATTCTCAAACTACACAATGTCTCAAGCCACTGTATGTACACAGATGTATGTGTAGATATATTAGGATAAACTATAGGTTAACAGTTGTTGTGAAACCTTGTTGAGCCCCTACCGTACCCATTAAGTTCAGAATACTGTGATTGACTGACCAGTGATTGGTTATGAATGTTTATTTGACAAGATATATATCTAGCACTTCAAATAAATCCAGCAGTGCTAATTTGTTACATTTGTAAGGCTCCGAGTCGAATTAACTTTTGGCAACATTGAAGTTAATATTGTAAGTGCATATTTTAGTGGTCAACGGAAGCGAAGCCATGCAACCGATGAATATGTTGTGGTTATTAGTTTACTGGGAAAGTAAACTTTGCAATAAGGTATGTTTGCTGGTATCCAAATCACTCGTTCACCAGTTATGCTTAAGGATGTTGACACTGTCGCCTATTATATGTCTAATGGTGGTACGTAACCTATATCATATGACTACTATTAGTAGGTATTGATCCATCCTCGGACCACAGAGGTACGCCAGCCAATGAGATAATTTTCCCGATGAAAACGCCTTAAACATTATATCCAATGAAACATATGTTAATCATTATTCTATTTATAGCTCATGTAGACTACGCGAGCTTTCCCATAGATGTGAGCCAGGGGTACCGTGCAGTGCTAACGTAACAGGTTCCTTTGGGTGAGAGGATGGTATTTATCTAGATAATGATATATAGTTGTAAGCATACATGGACATTATAATAATACGTATAGGTTGTAGGACGTTCTATGGGACGTATGGTGATTACAATCACTATTGCATGCAATATTTACAAGCTCCGCCATTGACGATTGTATACGCTGTCTCATTTACTAGCCTACTTGGTTTATCCAAGATGTAAGTGATTTTGATGTTTGAGGTACTTTGACAAACGATTTTAATAAAATTCGACAAAATCAGTGAGTTCCTGCAATGTCTGTCAATATCATAATAATGATGTTATGATGTCTTGAAATTAGAATGAATAGGCATTTCACCCGTTTTATGTAGGGTTGATCTTTCGTTCTGTCTCTCATGAGTAACGATTAACTTGTTAATACTGATCTATATGCTTATTATGTGTGTGTGTGTGTATATACACGGTCAAGCGTTAACTTACTATCTGCCCATGTGTCTGTCTGTTAGTCTGTGTGTGATCACTCTAGCTATTTACGTAATATCGAGTATTACCACATGGATGCATGTATTACCATGTTAAATTTGTTTTACTCCTTACTGTCGAGGAACACTAGTGCAATAACAACTCTACAATGTACAGTCTATTGCTTTTATTTAAAAAATAAAATAAAATAACATATACGTAAAAGTGGCACACGTTGTATAGTTATTGACCGGTAAAGCATAGATAATTAATTGGTTCCTATTACCCATCCTTCAGTAAATACTATTTGCATGTAGTGGTGTACACAGTAGTAACGATGCATACCTACAATGCCGGTCGGTTATTGTCAGTGTCTACACATGCAATCCACATGTACAGATAGAAGATAGAATGAGAAGAAATACCATTACCACGCTGGTGTTTACTAATTGTATCGTGAAAAACATAGCCTACATAACATCAGAACAGAACACAACAGGAACTTTATTCACACTCAGGCCGAGAACCTCGGCATATGAGGTACACATAATTATGATAACAATATTGAACATGATAATTGTGGACAGGGATTATATAGCTAGGGACACTGGTTTTTACTAATTGCATCATGAAAATAATAGCCTGCAGAGCATCAACAGCATTGCAAATATCCTTGTATGCATCAGTCTAGGAAACGTGTATCTAAAACTAGCATATTGGAGGAAACCCACAACATCCGTAACGCGGAATGTGGCAGTAAACCTACGAGCACCGGCTAGTAGGCTATTGACAGACCAAGGATGCCATTGAATATTACATCACTGGAAAAAATGGCTTGACCTCCATAGGAACCCTGCAGGATCCCAGCAGGAATCTCTACAACGAGCATCGCTAGCTTAGTCTGTGCAATACATGTCAAAAGATGTTAAGTAGAAAACGGCAATACCTTCAGAGGATGTGTTTTCGTATTCGGCGCAGCCATCAAGAAGTCTACAGTGTAATATGACTGTGTGTACATACAAGAACGCATCATCTTAAAAACCTATTATGACTACCTAGAATCTGTCAAATATTGTATATAATGGCCGGGGCTTCGAGGAGGACAAGTATGTTGCTGTTTAATCCCAATCCTGATAGGCCTTTCTCATCTGAGGTGTTCACTTTGTATAGGCCTATCATACATGAGAAAAGGCTGCAGTTGTAAACAAATGTGAAAGCTCTTTGGTGTCCTATAATGAGAACATAAATAACTAGTGTGATAGTCAAGCTTTCCTTACCTTCTAGCATTTATCATTAATGGCCAAAACATGCTATAAATTAAATCCACTTCACAATATTTAATGTTAGTTTGTCATATAAATGTAGATCTCGACTAATTAGATTCTTGGTAGTATTAATACTCAAAGAAATACAGTTCAATACTATGTAAAGGAAAACATTATGTTTATTTTAATATTCATATAATGTGATACTTAACTTACTCAGAAGTAGGGCCTATTACAAACTGATGCTGACTCAAAGTGTCCTTATATTAAAGTTCAGAGCTTACTTAGTACCTTTACACTGTCCGCATGTAGATTTGTTCGAAAACACAGAAAACGGGCATTCGTGATGACGATATTCAATTACAGCTCGCTTTGACCAAGTAGCTGACGATGGTAGTACGCAGTACATTGTGAGGCCACGCTTTGTATATGTACATTAGTAGACATGTTAGGTAGAGACATCCGGGTACGCTGGGTCGTCAGCCGATATACCTAGATGGTGCGCAGGAGGGTCAGGCTAAGTAAACAGTGTTCTATTATTACAACTGAATAGCATAGAAACTGACTGAAAACGCGTCCAAACCGGTGTGTGATGTATGTGATGTATGTGATGTATGTTAACATTCAAACAGGTAAACTACAAGTCTATATGTACCGTGTATACACCACAATAGCTCTGAGAAACTTGCAATGCTAGCTATTCAGCATTGTACATATAATTGAAATGCATTCTGATAATAATCCATGTAATAATAATAATAATAACAATAATAATTATGATACTTATAACGCGGGTTAAATCCACATCGATACGGTATGCTCAAAGCGCGCACAAACGAGAGAGAGAGAAAAAGAATTAAAAGAAATTGAAAGAAAAAAACAACTACAAACCGTTAATATTCCTTTGCTAATAATCATTGTTATCTCCTAAGTCACTTTCTAATACCACTAGAGCTACCATTATACATTAGGTACCCGGTAGTGTGAAATAGTTGATTGTAGTGAATATTCTTGAATACTATAATTGCTATGTTTAACCATAGATTATAAGGACGTCCCTTATAATATATGGTTTAACGAACTTCAGCTATAATGGGTAATGCATATTTTCAATTATTACCATTTGAGGGACCATTACTCAATCGTTACTTATATCGCATTGTCACAACAACACTTACTTTATTTACGAAATAGATATAATCTGAAGAAACTGGTCCTATGTCTTTTTTTAAGCAAAAGATTATAATAGTTTAGAGGATTGCAACCATTTTTAGCAAGAGTAGACTCTATATTTATATAAATAACTTTGAAAGTAATTGTCATTTGATAATAACTGGATATCTTTGAAAACCGTAACAATCTATACCAATAAATTGTACTTAACTTCATGAATAGTGCATGTACATATTATTGAAAAGTGGTCATTTGTATAATTATTCCATTGTCATGAAAAATAATGTAATGAATATACATGACACCAATGTCGTGAAAAAACATATTTACTGGAAGTAAATGGGAAAGTAATAGACTATAACCTTGTCCGATGCGAATGAATGCTAATCATGCTAATTAGTGACCTAAAAACATTGGAATGTGAAACTTGGTTGTTTCTTTGATTTTATGGTGTCCAATTTGGTTATCCGTCTAGTTATCGACAAAGTCAAAACACACTGAAGTGATTGAATTAATTATTTCTCGAGTATTTTTTTTTGTATCTGTATTGAAAAGTATCGGCTGTACGTAGGCAACTATATGGCATTGTATTATCTGATAATAAGGAATATACATACACGACATTTGAGAAATAATGCTGACACAAATTGCCGTCATATACTTCGTGGTTAGCCTAGTCATTAAGCCGTAAATTGTATTTATATGATTTTATATTTACACTCCCTCAATTGCTGGGATAGCATACATTCCCTGCAGAACCGAGATGTCCGAACACGTGTCTGTGTATTATGAATGTCAGGGCCCAGATGACTGCGGGACAAATGGAATGCAAATATTGTCCATATCCAGGCATTATTCCTGGCATTGTCTGTTTGTAGACAGCAGCAGATGAATGGTGGCATTTCCTCTTGTTATTTCACTGGGATAAAGCAGTTATAATCCTCCAAGCCACTGGCATCTAGGAAGAATTGTTAAGGAGACTCTGTAGAAGACCAATTTTGTTCACGGATACTGGCGAATTTATCTGTAGCTGGAAGCAAGATGTGATTAGGAATGTCATTAACATTTGAAGGAACTGATATGTGAAAATATTTTATCAATGGATCTGGACGCTCAACGCATTAATCTTATTTCAGCCGACAGTTTCCCGTGGGTCAATAGTGGATTGAGGCAGTAAAACTTGAAAAACTATTCAGTGGCCGTGTCCTATTAAAATGCATTTGAGTTCTTCACAGTAGATAACAATTCCAATGAGATCAACGAAAGGTGTGTGCTATAACGTGGTCGTACATACGGTCAAATTAACACTGTTCATTAACCTATATATTAGTTTTGGTTTGTGGGTACAGTTACTGCAGGCTATCCTCCCATGCTAATCATATATATAATCATACAGTATCGACGTGAGGTCGCCGGGATCTGGGTCCCTGAGATCTCCTAATCATATTACTTAACGTAAACCAGTCACCCTCGTATATTCTTATGACCGTATACATCTTTGTAGGTATTCATAGGATTGCTATTAGACCATCATTATTCACGTTCCGATGACATTAAACCAAAGTCATAAGTGTTTTGATGACAACGGGCATACCATATAATACTTGCCTCCGTGTGATTACTGGAGATCCCAGCGTCTATGACGGCTCAGAGTATATCTGGCTGTCATGACTTGGACGTTAGTAACAGTAATGATGTGCATGTAGATTTAGTAAGGGAGCGGATGGTACATAGTGCTGTCTTACATCATCTGTCTTCGGAGCCAAGGGTCACGATATGGAAACCTCTCCAGAGATCTCCGGAAATACTTACAGAGGCTCCCCTTTCAAATACTGTGACGTCTGTTAGGTCTGAACTTCGTAGTGCAGTTTATTAATATCAGCAGTTCATTAGCAGGTGGTCGCAGGTTTACTGCAACCGTACATCTCTTACAGGTGTTGCAGGCTTAAATTTTCCTAATCTGATATGGAACATATATATGAGCGATTTAACATTTAAACTGGCTATGCCTTCAACTAAAGAAAAGAAGAAGAAAAACTAAAAAAGAAAACGCAATTCTGTCAGTTCGAGACATACTATACCTTTAAATATTGTAAATTTTGAACTCAGGTTTCTGGGGAATCCTCTCTGAATGGATTATCGATATTTATAAATGTACATGCATGTGTTTAAGTCTATGTCTACATTATTTGTTACTTTGTCATGCAGTGCATAGATTTCTACATCTCTTGAATTCTTGAAGACAATTGAGTATACGGACGTCATGGTTTAACACTGCAGGTACATGTCTCTCAGGATCTGGGTTCTTTAACATGACGTTCTCAGTAAGCTCTAGTCTCCACGCTGAAGGGTGCTAGGTGATACCCTTGGACACATTTACAATATTGACGTGCTCTTGCCGTCAATAAATCCCATTCTGCTAGTAATGCTTTAGCCATGTCTATTTTTTCTAAGTGCTCGTGGATATTATGTAATGTTTTTAAAAGCAGCACGTTTAGTCCACGTCATGCCACTTAATACGGTTTGTCTGGGTTTAGCTTATATACATGTATTATGTTTATAACTACATACATCCCGTTCATCCTTGAAACACCGGCCATTATGAATACACTTCTTTGACGGAGGTTAAGTGTAGTCATAATGGCCGGTGTTTTGAGGATGACACCCAGTCTGGTAAGGTTTACTATTGAAGTAAGTAAGCATTATACCACCTGGATTCCATCCTATCACTCTTAATCATTTATAAATTGAACACATTGTTCAATGTTTTATATGTATTTAATGTTTTATTTGGCACACAGCATACCATATCAGCGAATTTAGTCTTTCGACATTGTTATGTCTTTTACCACGATTTAAGAAAGTTGATTTCTTCTGATAGTTATAATTAATATATAAATCTATGCTCTACCGAAGGAAAGACGGAAATACACGAAAAAGTACGATTGATTCTGATTGACCTCATAATGAGGGATTTTGTACTGTGATGTGTTTCAGTACGTGTACCCAGTGCAAAGCATTTCCCCCAGGGAAGGGTAGAACTCAAGGCTAACAATGACTCCGTTTCTAACCTTTACTTCCCGCAAAACCATATTCCTCTGGACGGACAACGGTACTGGCATCCTCGCACTCCAGAGTTACTGATTACGCTAGCGTAACAGGTACCTCTGGGGTGAGAGGATGCGGTACTGGTGGCAAAGGCTCTAATAGGAGTTGGATCATGTGGCTTGAGCAAGACGAGTGGGCTACATGGTAGACCAAGACACATATTATAAGTAATAATGTATAGTTGACATATATAGTTGGCTCGGTGTCTTGCATAGCCAGAAAACAGATACAGCACATTCATATCGCTGTTATATCGTCGGCAAATGGCTGAAACATTTCCGCAACGATGTTAAGCTCCATAGTCTCGTCCTCACTCGTGCAATTCTACTGTTAAAACTGATTATCCTCACAATTCCTACTGCAAGATGAGTTTAGTCAATACATAGTTATCCATCTATGAGCATGTGTTCATGGACAGATATGCCTTGATTAAAATCATGCGACGCAACAATAAGAAAGGCAATCAAATCACCATCTCTGGATTTAAATGCCGTCGGCATGATATGAAAAGTTGTCAACAAGTAATATGTCTTCTGTAATATCACACTAAGCTTAGCTATCCCGAGAGTTAATACACAACTTATAGCTAGGCATATGTTCCTTACTTTACAAAACGTTCGTACTGTATTCCGGGCCTAAATCAGGGTGCACGCATTGCTTTTACTATAGCAGGAAATGACGTAAATCAATATTTACGCATGGACTATCGATATAACCCCTTTTCGTGAATTCGGGCCACCTTCTGAGCACTTCACTGGAAATCTGTGATAAAGTATACCAGAAAAGTATGCATAGCCATGTCATATTAGATATATGTTGTTTGAAATATCTCGCGGTAAAAATATTGGTACCATATTGATTAAATCAATAATCACCCCGCTAAAGAATAATAATATGTACTGTTCTAAAATATCACAGAAAAACTAAATCGTCGACTTAGCATTTTTCTTTTTGTGCGGGAGTGATTCAATGGTGGCATGCTGCATTAATGAGATGCGTCACTGAAATTTCGATTTTTTAAAAAAAGAAGGAAATGTCAATCTCTGCGTAATCAAATATCAACTTTCTATATAAATGAACGTGCCAACCAATTCCAAAGAAGACGGTGACGATCACGGAATCGGTCGAAGGAATGTCACGTGTCCAAACAAAAGTTGAGCTCAGCCGGGACGCACCGGATGTCTAGGATAAACACGCTCGCCCCGGATATCGAGCCGTGACCTTTGTTGCGACGGTCTGCAAGGATGTTGACGATTACTCTGAGAAGACATGCTTTCTGAGATATTATAAGACTTCCGGTCTAGCGTGTTGCATTGTCAACCAACTTATATTTGGTCATTGAGCATGATGTATAGATAATATGGCGCATGTTTATTATTTTTGATTTTGCTTTTGAATTTGGGTTTAGAGCCGCTGTCAAGATTGTTTGACTTATATTACGGCGCATGCTATACTTTATTAGTAATCAGTTTTCACCTGTGATTGATAGTCTAGCCGGTGATTAGTTTCAAGAGATACGAAAGTTTAATGGTTTAGTAGGGATCAATAATTGATTAGTATATATAGAATTCACAATCAAAGTCCTGCTGTGAACTATTATTACTAATATTGTCAATATTGTCATTACTACTACTATTACTATTACTACTACTACCACCACCACCGCTACTACTACTACTACTACTACTACTACTACTACTACTACTACTACCACCATCACCACCGCTACTACTACTACTACTACTAATAATAATAATTATTATTATTATTATTGTTATTGTAAAACATTAATCATGCGTTTTTGTAACCAAAGACGTTATGGAATACATATCCCATTAATGTAATAGTTTCTTTTACTTCTAAAAGCCTTCTGGGCTATTATTACAGAAGCATAATAATGATTACGAATATATTGTCATGTAGGAAATGCAGTTCATTCACATTGAGGTCTAGATCCTTCACGTAATGTTATAAATCCTTGGACATTTTATTTCAAAGTCGTGGTTTCCTATCTTAAGGCGAAGGTGAGATACTTACTGCGTGACTGGATTTACAATCTTGTTTACAGACCTAGATATTTCTCCCCTGAGAGGGGCATCAGACTTAGGATTAGGGAATGTATGGGGCCGCGACATAACAAAACTACGATAGAACAGAACTGCGACAGAATAGAACTGCAACAGAACGAAACCTTTATTTTAAAGTCGGCCGAGATTGCCAGAATGTGTGTCAAATATATAGGCCTACAATAGATATAATGACGTATCCGCCCCCACAAGACTTAGAGTTCCAAGTATAGTCAAAGTGCAGATGATTCTATTGATGTTGTCTAAGTCCAGGGCCGTAGATCACTATTTTAGAATAGGGGAGCAGTTGAATGAAAATAATAAAGTGATACTGCGATTTATGACTCATAAAAATAAAAATACCGG
>JAUTBQ010192798.1:0-10213 GCA_032361185.1 Lepetodrilus ovalis | reverse complement strand
TTATAAATATCAAGTGTTGGGGACTTAGTATACCAGGAAATAACAACTTTTGGGTTTACAAATCAAACGTAAATAGTTTCAGACTGAAATTTGTTTGGTCATTATCTAGGTCTATCAACCATGATTGTATGCCTTTAACCTATATTGCATGGTAGGTTTCTAGTTGTTTTATTTTATGAAGTTATATACATACAACTACTATAGAATTGTTTTGTATATATTACAATGTAGCTTTTATCTCTGATAATAGCTGACTACATAATTTGGCAATTATTTGTATCACAATCAAATTACTGTTTGGCAATACTCTTTCTCATGATTTTTTAATATTAAATAACTGCACAAGAACAGTATTAAGTCTAGTTGGCTAAGTTGCGCCCGAGTTACTTCCCTGGGATTACCTCTCCCAAGTCTCACACTTCCACTTATAACTTGAAGTTGAGCACTAGTCTGGTCATTAGTTTTACGCAACATTGTGGAAATAGTACACTGGCAAATTTGTTATGGGAGAATCTACACAATTGTGTTAGTAAAATTAACTATACAAAGCATATCGTAGCTTAATATGTCAATAAATCAAACTACGCATATTGTAACGATGTAAACCGTTTCTTGATATATTACTGATATTAGTAGAAGCTCAACAACTTATAATGTTATGATATAACATAGCTGAACTGGCTGTCTTGTTTGTTCGCATACTAAGTATTTGAGCGCCTTTCGCTAGGGGAGAATACACATAATTATCGTTGTATAATGTCTTTTTTCTATCCAACAATAATTAGTCAGTTCTGATATGTACATTTTCTAAAAATCATGTTAAAATCCGTAGTTTTAACACTGTTTGTATCCATGTTCCGGTAAGGGAGATAATTCTATAGACATTTTCAGGGGAGTTTAAAAACACTTTTCGGGAAGTCCAATGAATTGGCTTCTTTATATTTACACAATCTTGTGTTAATAATCCTAAAGAAAAGTAATCGAGGGAATATTGCTTTGATTTATGTGAACGTTTCATTTCTTAAACCAAATCATTAATTTCATATAATTATTATTGGTTTTATTACCAGTAATTAGTGCTAAATATCATGTAGAGAAAGAAGGTACTATCTGATTATTAGGTGTGTAACGATAAGTCGACAAGTTGACCTATTGCGATAGTGTGTGTCCCGATAACAATCTATGGATAGTTCCGATATTTTTTTGTTTTTAATTTCGGCTTATTTTCTGAAACTCCACCTTGTCCTGTCCCCAATTTCAACTAATGACGTCAATTGCAGCATATAGGGTGTATTGCTATTGCATAATTTTGTGCTATTGGGATATGCGTGAAATGTAGCTAGTTTCCCAATAAAACATGTTTGGCCATAACATATGTAAACAAACCCGTAATTGTATGCATTTAAAATTCATTTTGCATGCTGGAGTACTATCGTGATACTATCGCGATATTTGTGTCAAATTGTGATAGTATCGTGATAGTAATTCTAACTATCGCAATACTATCGTGATAGTGAAATTACCTGTGATAGTCACCCCTAGTAATTACAGTGTCCACTCGATATAAAACTGTTCGATACACAGCAGATTCGGATATAAGGTGGCGTCAGATGTGGGTCCCATTTTTATTTTTGTTGTTTACCTGTATTATCATACAAGGCTGGTACTATAAGGCGGGGGACCCCAAATTCAGCGTTATATCGAGGGGACACTGCATTTAACAATATGTATCAAAAATGGACAAGCATGGAAAAAATGCAAACAAAAGTGTATTTAAAATTATGGTTATCATAATAGAGCTAGACAAATGGTGAAATCTCTCGTAACCCTGCAATCGGTCTGTTATATTGGGATTATGTGACTCGTAGCACCACAACCATATTTCTTATGTCTTAATAAATCTCTCTATCCTTCCCCACTCTCTCTCTCTCTCCCCCACCCTCACCCACTCTCTCTCCCATTTTCTCTCTCTGGATGAACATTCACATTTAGAGCTGGGTCGCTGTGACCCCAACACCCTGCTGGGTCACTGTGACCCCAACGCCCTGGATGTTCACCTTCTGCATCTTGATGCTGTCGACGTCGGTCAGGTACACAGAGATGTTTTTCTCAGAGACCACCTTCATGGCGGTGCCTAGGGCCTGGAAAGCCGCCTCTCGGACGTCTGGTGTCGTGTCGTTCACCGCCTGGAACACGGAGGTCAAAGGTCATCAGAAGTCAAGGCCACATCGAAATAATGCAATAGCATTGTCAAAAATGGTAGGGTTTAGCACCGCTTTCAATATTATTTGACTCATATCACGGCTTCTCAGTTTTAGGGCAAGTCCTATGTGCAAGTGAAAAGGAAAAAAGATTCCAGTTTGAATTGGGGATTTGCTTTCAATATTATTTAACTCACAGGTTTTCAATGTTAGGGGAGGTGCTATAGTGCTAAATGTTGCAGTAATGATGAATCAGTGAGTGGTTTCTTAATGTTGCAGGTCTCTTTCGCCCATATGCGACAAAACCAAGGATATCTGCAGGACAGCATCTAGTATCTCACAATCTGCTCTACCTACACATTCCTCTACATTAAAAAAATATACTGTAAATCATAAAATTTTAACGACCATAAAACGAATTTAACGATTTGCTCTGAGACGTTCACATTTAATTCGCTAATATTGCTTAAAATGTACTCCGGAGATGTAGGCATATATGGGCTCATTAACATTTTATGACGCTAACTGGTTGATAATCCATCGGACGCTAAAGTTCAATGACACTACAATTTCATGATTTACAGTATTCTGAATTGGTGCTTTCAAGATTCTTTCACATCTATCACGACTTGTCAGTTTAGGGCAAGAGGAAATCACTGCTTGTCAGTTTAAGGCAAGAGGAAACCCTACAAGGTTGCAGTAAACCAGCGAGCACCAGCTGGTACTGACAACCCAAGGATGATAACTTCACTGCCGTAGTACAGTCAGCGCACACTATCATGATCGAGTCAGAAAGGTTACTTTCGCGAGCAGCAATGCCCGGCTCGTGGGACAGGATTTGAGCACGGGGCCTTTGGCTCCGAAGCCCAGACATCCTACTGTTGTGCTGCCACCCATCCCATCCCTCTACCAAACATCCGCGTCATCCCTCCACCGTCATTTGCCCTACGGGACTACTTTCATCTCTACGGTGAGTGAGTGATTATGGTTGTTTAACGTCGCTGCGGGAATCTTTCACCCATTTGCGACGATTGAGCTCTACAGGACCTACTTTCAGCAGGCTGGCGCAGTAGTTCTTCAGAAGTTTCTTGGGCAGCGTGGACACCGTGCTCTTGGCGAAGCACCGCGCCAGGAACAGCGCCGTCTCGGCTCGGATGGAGGGGTTCTTGTTGTCCAGGCCGGCAACGCAGTCTTCCATTACTGTGTCCAGGTTGGTCTGAAATGTAAGACAGTGTTTAAAACAGAGGGGGCCCTGGGGGGTCATTTGAAGGTCTGCAATGTAAGACAGTGTTTAAAACAGAGGGGGTCCTGGGGGTCATGTGAAGGTCTGCAATGTAAGACAGTGTTCAAAACAGAGGGGGTCCTGGGGGTCATTTGAAAGTCTCTATGGGACCACCTGCAATTTACGGATTTGGGCCTCTGGAGAATGACACCCACCCCACCTTCATTATTTTCTGAATGTCTAGCACTTCAAGACATGGAAAGATTACTTTGAACTTAATGTATACTTTGGGTTGTCCGACTGCTACACTGCTGGGATAAACACATGATTCTGTACATACCCCTACAAAGGCTGCATCAATGGCGTCTCTCAGAACGACGACAATCATGGGCTTCTTTTCCTTGAACTTCTCAATAATCGCCGACACAGTCTGAAAAGATTTATCTAAAGATACCAACTGCTTGAACATTTGCCGTGCACCAGGGAAACTTAAAGCAATACGAGAAAAAATTATGATTCATAACAGCAATATTTCGGTATTATACAGGTTGTAGGCTTTGTTGAACCAATCCAACCAATGATAATTTACGGCAACAAATAGAAATGCAAATACAACTCAGGTCCATGTTTCCGAAGATAATGAATACGTTTTTTTTATTTTATTTACTTTATATTTTTTGTAATGGGGTTAATAGTCGCTTTCTAGAATCTTTCACCAACATCATGACTTGGCAGGAGGAAACCAACAACATCTGTAGTGCTGAATGTTGCAGTAAACCTGCGAGCACCGGCTGGTACTGACAGACCAAGGATGATAACTATAGTGCCACTTTACAGACAGTGCATCCTATCAATATCGTGTCAGAAATGTAACTTCCGCAAACATTGATGCCGGGTCCCTTGTGGGGAGGATTTCAACTCGGTACATTTTGCTCCGAAGTCCAACGATCTACCACTTCGCTACATCCTGCCCCCTTATGGCCAGGTATACACTGGTAGTACACAAGGCATGTCCAGCCGTCTCTGTCTTTGAAGTAGGAACCCCTGGATCTGACAGGAAGCTTGTGCCACCAATCCTGGGGCTGCCCGGAGGAAGCCTAATAGAGAGTCTGTCTACACTGACCACTATGGGGGCCAATACCAGGCAACAGTCCATCAGAGCTTACCACAGCACTGCAAACATCACCTTACCATCTGCCTGTTGAGAGTGGTAATGCTATTTGTGTTGTTTTTGTGTGTTGGGGGGGGTGGTTAATAGAGCAACTTTCAATAATATTTCACTTAGATGATGGTTTGTTAATGTTAGTTTACAGTAGAAGAAAACCTGCAACTCTCATCGTGCTGTCATACAGACAACCTGCGAACATCGGCAGGCATTGACCATAACTACACTGCCACAGCACAATGTATTATGACCATGTCGGTAAACCTTCATGAACAATCATGCCAGGTACCTATGTTCAAAAGATTTCAAAAGTACCTGCTGATCAAAAGGACCAACAGCTTTGAAAGCTCCTGGTCCTTTACCAGAACTTCTGGTCCTAAAACAAGTACACAGTAAGCTACTCCTGCAGTATGCTATTCGGAAAAGGTTCCGACCCAAAGGAACATGCAATAAAAACAAATCAGTGAATCAGTCTCCAACCAACACATCAACCTAATTTCTAACACAGCCAGTTACCTACCAGTGTGGGTTTGAACTCAGGACATCAGCATCAACGCCCAATGATCTGCCACTATCCAGCCGCCACCACTACCACCTCCCCTGACCCATTGGTCGGAAAGTTTGGCATTAATACACACTTTATTTAAAACCTTCACAAATGCACTGTTGAGCACATATCAATAATTCTCCAAATTCCAAACATACAGGGCACTTCAACATCTGGAATGAGGGCAACGAGTTCCATAGGTCTTAACTTTAAGTGCACCATTAGATTTAGAATGTGTAATAAATATTACATCGTAAAATTCTCACTTTCATCAGAGGACGGTTCACTTTTGACATGGGACTTATTTCGATTAAAACTAAATTTTGAAATATCCGAGCCATTCGAGGTCCTGAGACGTGTAATATTCTGACATTATCACACTGACTGGTATTTGGAAACGGAACATTGATGATGACTGTAATCAAATTAGTTTGTTTAGGCTACAGAAGTGTATCTAACTTAATTTCCACAATGTGATAACCAGATTACGCCTCATTACCAGCTCATGGATCTTACATAATGATCGCCAGTGTACCCAACATGCATAATTAATAAATAACAAACTATTCCAACTAATGGGTAACACATGTCTGCACACTTACTTTCATATAACTTCAGAATCTCTCAGCTAAAAAATAGATCTGATTAGGATTATGAAATTTAACATATGGGTTGCACTAGTGTAATTAGGACCAGAGCCAGTGGTTCCGTGGAGTTCAGTTGGATGTTACGCCTGCTTACTTCATGTCGCCCTGTCAGACATAATTCAATAAAGTTCTAAAAGCTTGCCAAGCTGGTGAGAGCTTGGAATGTCAAAATTAGGAAGTGTTGTTGATATTACAAGAAAAGCCAACATCCGTGATTAATGTAGCATAATATATGAGGAGCATTAGAGATGTGGTATTTTTTTTACATAAGCCAATATATTTGACCTTCCAGCATGTAAAACCTGTCCAGTATTCTAAGTTAATGTGGTTCTTGCTTTACTCAGAGGCACTCTCACTGATACCGGTGATGGAGAAGTGCATGGTCTATTGGCTCCTCATAAAACCAGCATCATAATTCAATTGCCATGAGAACTATACATCCACACAGATATTTTGCAAAAGAGAAAAACAACAATCTACAATAATAAATATAATATCTGCCACCTGTTTCAATAACATAATGATTATTTGCTGACATTATGAAGGAAATGTATACATACAGAAATTATTGGATGTAACATAATGGCAGCACCACATGCTTGTACGGAGATTATACAGCTCAGAGATATACCAGGTCCCATAGATACCTTTAACACTGCAGTTTTCAAATGCCCCAAGACCCCCTTTAAATTCAAACACTGCATCATGTAGTCAGGATACAAGTCACTTCGTCAGGATACAAGTCACTTCGTCAGGATACAAGTCACAGTTACAAGTCATAGTCAGGATACAAGTCACGGTTACAAGTCACTTCGTCGGGATACAAGTCACTTCGTCAGGATACCAGTCACAGTTACAAGTCATAGTCAGGCTACAAGTCACAGTTACAAGTTACTTCGTCAGGATACAAGTCACTTCGTCAAAATATAAGTCACTTCGTCAGGATACAAGTCATGGTTACAAGTCACGTAGTCAGGATACAAGTCATGAAGTCAGGATACAAGTCACGAAATCAGGATACAAGTCACGTAGTCAGGACACAAGTCACGTAGTTGCCCAGGCATGCACACACCTGACAGGGAGTCTGCAGAACAGACATTCACAGAACTGCTTTCCTAGGGTTCATTAGAACTATTGGGCAACTGGGTGCAGTAACATATGTCTGAGCACAGCCAGAACACAGCCAGCACAGCCAGATGTACAAGCCTGGTGTTGCTATATAGAAGTATTCCTGCACATCTGATCTGGCAGTACAGCCCCCAACACAGACTCGGCTGTGTAGCACGCAAAGAAACAGATAAACATGTCACCACGGGGGAAAAAACTTCTATAAACCACTTTACTTCAGATTTAGCCACGAGCAACCTAGAACAAACAGTAGCAGCAAGTGGTCTAAAATATAGGTTATAAATCAAGCTAAATATACGACGACAATATAGAATGATAATAAATTAAGGCCTTTTGTTTTCAATAAGTTGTCTCACAAAGTTTTTTCAAGCTAAATCTGAATTCGGAAGAGTGAAAACAAATAAAAAGAAAAAAGCCCTTGACAATCACATGATGTTGACATTTTACCTATTAAATAATAACAATAATAATTTACAATAATAACATAAACAAAGGTAAACAATAGTAATAATAACAACAGCAATAACAATAACAATAACACCAATAATGCAGAAAGTAAACTAGATCCATTGAGTATGATATAGGCAACCATCGCAATAGTGTATCATCTCTCCCCAATGTACTTGTATTGTTTAACACTAGAGCTCTTCCACTATCGCAATAGTGTATCATTTCTCCCCAATGTACTTATATTGTATAACACTAGAGCTCTGCCATTTTATTGTGGATACACATGATTGTGTATTAATTGGGCTATAGGCAATAATTGGAGAATGCTGGTAATGAAGGAAGTGCTAAAAACTTGAGAATCCCAATTACTCTAGTTATTTTAATAACCAAGATTACTGTTCCCTCTATAATGTTTACATCTTTTTAGGCAGTTTACATCCAGGGCAGTTCCTATAGAGGGTCAGAGTCTTGATAACTTGCTAGTACAGCAGAACCCATCTAATTCGAATTGCTGGGGAACATAATATTACTTCGAATTATCCTGGTTTCGAATTAAGAGGGCCACCTAGCAGTGTACATGTACGACATTAGTCATGATTCATTACAAACTCGCATATAACGTTCTTCAAACAAAACTTTGATGAATGTTACAAAATGGGAAGTATAGTTGATAATAAATGTATTATGTTGACAACATAATACATAATAATAATATAATAATACAAGTACATGTACTTCATTTTGCATAATGTAAAGCAGACACTTAATAAAATATACCTGATGCACTTATATACAGTGGGCATCCATTACAAATGGGCTCATAAATACAAAAACCCGTCCTGGTAATTACATGTACATGAAGAAATCAGTCACTTGTGATTGTTTCACACAATATTTATATTCATTGTCCATAACCAAATATAATAACAAAGTCATTCAGTTTAGACAAATTGCCTAAAAGTTCACAAGTGTCAGTTTGTGTCTCAAGATACACCCGTAGGGTATCACAGTCTGTCCTGTTTTCAATACAGGTCAAAGATTAGTTGTTATTTTAAGACAACGAAGGTGATTAGCAGCTGAAGTAAATCCTATTCAAGTAATCCGTGAAAGATGCACTTTAAAAGATCTAAGGGGAATACATATTGACTCAATCACAGGCCTTCCTATCTATCAGGTGGTGGATATACGTAAAATCGGCTGGAATACCATGCGAATAGGGTGGAAAAGAACGGCTAACGGCATGATATACAGCCTTATCGGGTGGATACTCGCACTATCGGATGCATAAGAAGCTGACTATCGGCAGGATACGCAGACACTATCGGATGTACATTCTGCGTTATCGGCTAAGTATCCAGCTTTTATCGGCTAATTAACAATCTGAAGTCACAAACTGCCCTGATTTGGAGAAGAGCATTCAGCGGCCACCTAGGCAAGACTTGATTCATATCGTACACCTATACTGTGAACCGTATTGGGGTATAAATGGCATCAAAGTATGCACACATATAACACGAATGATGATATGAAGTCATATGTGTGTCTGCTATCTTTAATTAGGTCATAACCTGGTACCCAAATCGAGAGTTGTGTGACATTCCCCCGCTCAGAACTGCTGTTGACCTAGTTAATTCCTGCTATTTCACGGCTCGTACCGATACATGGTAATAAACGCATCCAAACAAGTGACCTGTAAGTTGTATCAGTGTACATGATGTAGTGACCGTATGTTATGTATGAGTATAATAGTGTTGTGTCGTATGTATGCTCTCGCATTCGTGTGGGACATTTCCGCACATTTCCAGTCTATAGTCCAAAACACCGCCAATGTTTCATTTGTTATCCATAATATGGTGATGCTAGAGGTTTGTTGATAATATGCCAGCTTATTACACCCTAATATTATAGATCTATAGGGCTCTTGACTAAGGTATGCCCGACGTACAGGGGCAAGTAAAATTGCACTGCGGGCAACCTATTTTTTAACATATAGATGCTTTGGTGGCTTTGCAACTTGCCCCGACTAGCCTTGCGGGCAAGTAACTCAAAATGTTAGTCTGGAGCCCTGGATCTAATACGATTGTGCAATTCATGTTATATGTGTGCATACTTTGATGCCATTTATACCCTGAATCAGTGTCTCGATGAACAGATGTGGATTACGTAGTGGTACTGAACGGATGTGGATTATGTAACGTGCCTGTATTGTTTTAGTAAATCGGTGATCAGTCACTTGAGTAAGCTCGTCTGGTGAGGTAGACGGGACTCGGAAATATTATTCGAATTAAGCGGGTTTTCGAATTAGAGGGGTTCGAATTAACAGGAATCAAATTTTATGAGTTAATTTTCATGATGTGAAAAGGGAAGAGCTTTTAAAATTTGTTCAGAAATACTTCTCAAAAGATGTTAAGATATTGAGGGAGTGTGTTAAGTTTGGCAAGTGTTTACTTCTACCACTTGCATATATCATTAATTCAAGTGCTAAATTAATTGATGAAGGAAGTGGTTTGTTTTATTAATCATCTTGAAAGAGAACATGTTAGTAAAGTTATGTTATTTAAGTTGCCAACTGCACATGAGTTGACAAATTGTGACTACTTTTCAGTAAACTGGCTATATAAACCAGAAAAAAGATTTATTATATACTTACAGTGAAAGACTGAGATTTCTCACTCTGAGAAAAGTGATATTGTCACTGCAGTGAAGAGAACATATTCTGGTACTCCTGAACCCGATGTGAGCCATGATGCCGACTGGCACTTTCGTCAGTTTATTATACTGCTATTTGATCAATTTGACACGTCACGTTTAACATATTTGATGTACCAGAGTTGTACCAGTTGTTTGTATTTG
>JAUTBQ010192797.1:0-22944 GCA_032361185.1 Lepetodrilus ovalis | reverse complement strand
CTTCTTTAGGATTAAGGTATTTGTCTTTTACTTTTACTACTTTGTCTGTAAATTTTTTGATATCAATCCCACTTAGTTGGTCTGCAACATAGACTACAGCCTTATCACCAGAGTGAGATATTGATAGATGATTATCCATTCCTCTAAAGTATGGTTTCCCATTATTATCATATCTAATACTTGTTTTGACGCCAATCATATGAACAGACAAGGTATATCTGATAGCTAGCCATTCAAGTTTTCTTTTGTCATTTAGCTTTTCAAGTTCTTTTATTTCTGTTGGACTAAGATTGAGGTGAGTTTGGTAAAAATCTATAGTTTTATCTATTTTTTCAATCATTATCAAGCCATTTTTACCTACTGCAATAGATTTCATACTCTCATTATTAACACTCATGCCAAGTTAGTTTTTTATTATTTTTTTATAAATATAGATGAAATATCCGTATCGAAATATTCAATTTCTCATTAAAACTTTATCATTTTAAAAGTTTTGTATTGAATTTTTGTCTGGTTTAATGCTGTGAATCTAAGTTGATATATATAAAACCCAGGAGTCATAGTAAGGTCAACTAATATATCTTTATGTCCAGCATTTACTTTACCATCAATCAAAATTATTGTCTCTTGATTGAGTATGTTTTTCAAACTTAGATGTGCATAGCCTGATTTGTTAAAATCTATTGGGATAACTGTTTTATTAATAAATGGATTTGGATAATTTTGTTCCATATTAAAATCTACAATATCCTCAAGGTCATTGGTAGCATCTGGATAACAAATAGTAGTTATTTCAGGGCAATAAGCTCGTTGTGCCAAACTACAATCTAGTACAAATGGATTTGCGATATCATCTTGGTAGGTTGATATCTTCATACTCCGGCTCCACTCTGTCGAGTCAACAGGGTCTTGGATATGCCATTGACACAATGTAGCTCTTTGTACGGCGAAGAAACTAGGGTCAGCAGCTATAGCTTTATCGTGATAAATAGTAAAAAAGTAAAACATAGCTCTAGCAATATTTCCTTTTACTGATTCACGAGGTTCAAAGGATTGATTAATCCATTCACTATACAAATCAATATTTTTAGTAGGTTTTTGAGATCTTACATTATTCTTATAATACCATTTTTTTGTATTACTATCATTTATCTCACCAAATGGCAGACTACTTCTATCAGAATTAGTACCAGTTCTACTTGGAAATAGATGATGCATATCACTTTTAGCCTTACCATTTTTTGCTCCCTTGCTCTTAGGATAACAGTGCTCAGTGTTGATACCATTAGTAGATCCTCCCATATAAACCGAACTAGTAGGGTCTTTATTTGGGTCCAAATACAATCTCATATCAGTATAAATACCAGACAAACTATCATTGACCATATATACCTGTGAGAACAGTGTATCTCTTGCTGTATTATAATCCAATACTACTGAAGTAGTGTAGTCATCTCTCAACTTATCTAATAATGCCTCACCTTCAAGGTCTAAATGTATAAATTGGTGATTGTATTGAGCATTTAATAACCCAGGTAGAAATACAATTAATAATATATATGTTATAAAATATCTTCTCATAGTACTTAATTCTTATTGCAAAGAAAGGTATTCCTTGTGTAAAATATACTCTTATACTTTTATTTAATTATAAAATGCAAACTTATCAATAGGATTAGTAATCCAAAATGTATAAATTCTACTACTATATGGTTTTTAATCTTGAGTAACCACAAGGTGAAAAATATAGAAATCGGAACTAATAAAAATATTAAATATGCGATAATACCACCATTTATTATAAGGATTGTAATAAAAAATACAATGAGATACAAATACAATAATTCAATTTTTTCTTGACTCTGAATACTTTTAGCTTTGATAAATGAATTATATTGAAAAATACTAATAATAGCTAATCCACCAAAGACACCAACTGCGTAATAAGGAGGTGTAAACAAGGAAGAAAAACCATTAATCCATATAAATTTACCCTCAGAAAAAGAGTGAAAAACACTCGTATTATCATTATAAAAATAATAAACATATAGTAAGTAATATGGAACCATCGCCCCTATTAATATCTGTAATATCCCTTTTAGACTAATTGATCTTAGCATACTAAACCCGATAACTCCAATAATCAAAAATAGGATAGAGGGATAATATATAAGAGAAGCCACTGATGTTAATAATCCAACATTAAAAGTGTTTGATTTTGCTGCCTTCTTGCCATATATCTGAAAAAGATTACTAATGGCTATTAATATAAAACTTGCACTAACAAGAGCAGGAGTCAATATCAAGAAATCAGGAATCATACTGGCAAATAATACATATATTAACCCTGGAATCAACGTTTGTTCTGTACTGATACTATTTCTGATAACTAGCCTATTAATGGCAACTGCATGAATAAAAACCAATAGAATACTAAGAATAGACTGTTGCAAAGGGCTATCAATCCAATTTATAAGCCATTGAAAAAATGGTGAGTCACTATCTTGGAGTTCATACCCAACTGGTGATATCAATGACTTTAACCTCAATAATACCACATAGGGTAAGAGCATTAAGCTTATTGACAATATGTTCTTCCTGAAAAATGCAATCACAATTTATAATATTTAATTATGCCACAAAGGTAATAAAAAATCAAAATATTGAGATTATTTGCATAGGTCTTAAAGGTAAATTAGATTATACCTAACTATGGGAATAATTTAATCTGATGAAAAAACGGAAAAATATGACAAAGTTATCGGGTGTTTTGGTGGTTAATTGGTATTACACCTCATTTTCAAGTATCTCTTATAAAAAGAAATAGTATATTTGCATTATTACAATTGGATGAAAAGATTTAAAAAGTTGATATAAAACTAGCTCTTTTTATAAATAAAACTAGGAATTGGTGGATACTCAAAAGTCAGAAAAACAAATTAGTTATATAGTAAAAGATTTGGCGGGTTTAGATGATTTAGCTAAGCAGCTATTGCGAGTAAGTACAGCTAAAATCTTTCTGTTTTATGGTGATTTAGGAGCAGGAAAGACTAGCTTGATAAAGTCAATGGTCAAGCATCTAGGGATAGAAGAACAAGTGAGTAGCCCCACTTATGCCTTGATAAACGAGTATCAATCAAATGATTTATTAGTATATCACATGGATCTATACAGACTTAATCATGAAGAGGAAGCTTATGATATAGGAATAGAAGATTATCTTTATAGTGACAAGTATAGTTTTATAGAGTGGCCTCAGGTTATCGAAGGTATAATAGATGTACCTCATCATATAATTCAATTGGAAGAATTGGAAGATAATACTAGGAAACTACTTTTTAAATAGATAAAATGGAAAAGAAAAAAATCAACTTCTCAAGTTTTTTTGCCGAAGGTCATTATCAGACCCAGACTGAAATGGTTGCTACTTCATCTAAAGATATGAAGATGAGCATTGGGATACCTAAGGAACAAAGCAAACAAGAGAATAGAGTAGCTATAGTACCTAATTCGGTTAGGACTCTTGTAGGATATGGATATGAAGTTTTAATAGAAAGAGGAGCTGGCGAAAAATGTCATTTTACAGATTTGCAATATTCGGAAGCAGGAGCTAGAGTTGTTGATAGTAACAGGCTTGTATTTGAATGCAATATCATCATCAAAGTATCACCACCAACAATAGAGGAAATAGATTTATTTCAAGTAGATCAAATTATTATTTCTCCGATTCAAATACCATCTCTCAAAAGAGAATTTATAAGAAAACTCCAGGAAAAAAGAGTTACTAGTATAGCTATGGAGTATGTAAAAGGTGAAGATGGACGATTTCCCATAGTACAAATTATGAGTGAAATCGCTAGTAAAACAGCTATGTTGACAGCTGCAGAACTTCTCAGTACATCTCAGGGAGGTAGAGGTGTATTATTAGGTGGTGTATCTGGGGTTCCTCCGACAAAGGTTGTAATACTCGGTGCAGGAGTCGTAGGTGAAAATGCCACAAGAATAGCTCTGGATCTTGGTGCTTCTGTAAGGATATTTGACAATGATGTTTCCAAACTAATGAGAATACAAGATAAAGTCGGTCGCCCATTGCATACCTCTACCATCAATCCAGTATATCTAGGATACCAATTATTGAGTGCTGATGTAGTGATAGGTGCCGTACATGCTAAGTCTGGTAGAACACCTATATTTATAACAGAAGAAATGGTACAAAAAATGAAACCTGGTTCTGTAATAATGGATATTAGTATAGACCAAGGTGGATGTATCGAGACCTCTTCTATGACAACTCATGATAATCCCACTTTTGTAAAGCATGACGTGACTCACTTCTGCATACCTAATATAGCTTCTAAAATACCTAGAACATCATCGATAGCAGTAAGTAATATACTAGTACCTATCATCCTAAAGATTTTTAGTGTTGGCTCTGTTGAGGGTATGCTATTCGAATCTAAAGGTATCAGACATGGTGTATATACCTATAAAGGTCACTTGACTAATGAATATCTAAGTAGAAGATTTGATATTAAATACTCAAACCTGGAATTGTTATTGACGTCTAGTTATTGAGCCTAATAATAAATGGATAGAGGTGCTTTTTATAGGGATAATGAGGCTTTGCTGCCCCTAGCCCCTTTTAATTTCTCCTCTGTCGAAATGAATAGGGGAAACCCAACGCTATAAAACTAAATCATCATAATTAATTAATTATGCTTTAGCTTATCGATTATCTCATCCAATGATAGCTTTTCTTGATTGCCTGATTCCATATTTTTAAGGCTTAGGATATTGGATTCTAATTCGTGTTCTCCTATGATACAGACATATTGGATACCACGTTGATTAGTATATTTCATCTGTTTTTTGAGTTTGACAGCTTCAGGATATATATCTGCTGATATACCGTTTAATCGAAGTTTGGTTACAGCTTCAAATGCATATCCAATAGCTTCTTTATCCATTGGCAATAAAATAATGTCCACTTTTTCAGACACATCTTTTGGAAATAAATCCAATTCAATCATAACATCATAGATTCGTGCTGCACCAAATGATACTCCCACTCCTGATACATCCTTCATCCCAAATGTCGATGTCAAGTCATCATATCTACCACCGCCTCCTATACTTCCGATATTCACATCATCTGCCGCTACTTCAAATATGCAACCAGTATAATACGATAATCCTCTAGCCAATGTCACATCAAATTCTATTTTATTTAGTTTATTGTAGTTAGACAAATATCCTAATACTGTTGAAATTTCCTCTATTCCTTTTGTTCCTGTTTCGCTAGATTGTAGAGCTTTTTTAATTGTTTCCAAACTAGAATCAGTTAGTATTTTGGTAACAATATCAATAGCGTTTTTAGAAATATTTCTTTTTTCTAGTTCATTGACCACACCATCCATTCCTATTTTATCCAATTTGTCAATGGCTACAGTAAAATCAATAAATTTATCAGCTATACCTGCTACTTCAGCGATACCATATAAGATTTTTCTATTATTAATTTTAATAGTAGATTTTATCTTTAACTTACCAAATACTTGGTCATACATCTGTATCAACTCTGCCTCATATACTAGAGAATCAGAACCAACAACATCAACATCACACTGATAAAACTCTTGATATCTTCCTTTTTGTGGTCTGTCAGCTCTCCAGACTGGTTGTATCTGATATCTCTTAAATGGAAATGCAATATCATTTTGATGCATCACTACAAATCTGGCAAATGGAATTGTAAGATCGTATCTCAGTCCTCGTTTTACCAATGATTGCACGGCTTTCTTAGAGTCTTTTGCTTGGAGAATATTAGGATCTACTTTCTTTAAAAAATCTCCATTATTCAAGACTTTAAATAATAATTGATCTCCCTCATCTCCGTATTTTCCCGTAAGAGTTGATAGATTTTCCATTGTAGGAGTCTCGATAGGCGAATAACCAAACTGCTTAAATACTGTCTCAATAGTATTGAAGATAAACTTCCGTTTATAAACTTGCTCTGAGTTAAAGTCTCTAGTTCCTTTTGGTATTGATGGTTTCATATTTACTTCTCTTTTTTTACGTCAAATCACACTGGTAATATTATCGATTACCATCAATACACTGATTTAAATTGCTTCAAAAATCTTTTATCATTTTCAAATAACAATCTTATATCTCCTATTCGATGTTGTAACATGGCTTGTCTCTCGATACCCATACCAAATGCAAATCCACTATACTCCTTAGAGTCAATACCACAATTCTCAAGTACATTAGGATCTACTAATCCACAGCCTAGTATTTCTAACCAGCCGGTACCTTTTGTGATTTTATAATCTATCTCATCATTCAATCCCCAATAGACATCCATCTCAGCACTTGGTTCGGTGAATGGAAAATAACTTGGACGAAGTCTGATTCGTGTTTTTTCTCCATACATCTCTCTGGCAAAATACAGCAAAGTCTGCTTCATATCAGCAAAAGAAACTTTTTTATCAATAAACAATCCTTCTATCTGATGAAATTGACAATGTGATCTAGCTGATATCGTCTCGTTTCTATATACTCTTCCTGGTGCTAGTATTCTTATTGGTGGTTTTTGATCTGTCATCACTCTTGCTTGTACAGAAGAAGTGTGGGTTCTCAATAATCTCTCGGCAAAATCAGTTAGATAAAAAGTATCTTGCATATCTCTTGCTGGATGATCTTCGGGAGTATTCATGGCAGTAAAATTATGCCAATCATCTTCTATTTCTCTCTCTTCTTCAACTACAAATCCTATTCTTTCAAATATTTTTATGATTTTATTCATCACTAGAGATACTGGGTGTCTCGCTCCTAATTCTTCAGGTGATGGAGGTGCAGTTAGGTCTAGACCTTCGATAGCTGACTCACTAGCTTCGCTACTCAACTTGCTTTTTTCTTCATTGAATTTAGCTTCTGCAGTTTGCTTCAATTCATTGATTAATTGCCCAAATTCTTTCTTTCTTTCATTAGGAATATTCCTTATCTCAGAAAAAAGTGGTTTTACAATGTTCTTAGTTCCAAGATATTTAATTCTAAAGGTTTCTAATTCTTCTTTAGAACTACTATTAAATCCTTTGATATCAGAAAGAATCTCATTAACTTGATTAAATAATTTATCAGCCATTTTTATTAATTTAAATGAGCGGCAAAGGTAATTAAATCAAGTTTTAAAAAATGTAAAACAAGTAATTATTTTGTATTTGTTTATAATTTGTGAAAGTCTATTTGAATTCAATAAATATATACAATCAAAAAATACAGTTTATTTCTCGATTTTTAAAGTGCTTAGAATAGGGAAATGATCAGAAAAATCATTTTTGTATCGAGTGTAATTAATTACTTTTATGATTTTGTCAGGTAGTATATAATCAATCCTTAGTCCAGGTATTTTGCCACCAAAACTAACACCTAATCCTAAGCCCTTTTCTAGAAATACATCTTTCAAATTATCTCTTATTATCTTGTACGTATATGATTGTGGTGTATCATTGAGGTCACCACATATGACTACAGGATGAGGTGATTTATCAGCATGTTCTCTTATCATATCAGCTTGTCTAGCCCTACGAATATTGTATTTTCTATATCTTGATAGTATTCTTTTTACTGTTCCTATATCCTCTTTTGTGGTTTTTTCGGTTAGTAAATTGTCAGCATCTTTTGAGATACGATTGGATTGTAAGTGGACACTATAAATTCTTATGGTATCATCGTTGATTTTCACATCTGCCCATAGGCACGAATTAGTATTGGTTGAAAAATATATTTCTCCTGTTGATACAAATGGAAATTTTGAAAATATCAATGCTCCTCTTTTTGGAACTTGATGCAAATGATGTTTCTTAAGTTTTTTTAAAAGATTGTCTTTTGGCATTCCTACTAGTTCCTGAGTACATAGTATATCTGGATCTACTTCATTAGCTATAAAATCTATTGCTTTTTTTCTTTTTTCAATTATAGCTTTTTTTCCTTTAACTTGATGTCTAAAGTTAGTAGTATTATAACTCATAATCTTGAATGAATCAACCTGTTCCATATTATTAGAAAATAAACTAAAACCAAAACTATTGCCCAATTGCTTATTAAAAACTATTAGACATAATATCGACAATAGACTATATCGTAGTTTCTTTATAAACCACCAAGCTATAAATAGTACATTGGCAAGTATCAAAAACGGAAATGCAAGACCAAAGAATGAAAACAACCAAAATGTCCGTGGATCTACATTAGACGCCAAGGCACTGAGAGTAGTAATCATCACCAATAATATATTTGCATAAAGCAAAAAATTATATTTCCGTTTTTTCTTTTTCATTTATTTATCTGGAGATTTACTAGCCAAAAACAGGAATTCTTTTTCGACTTTTGTCAAACTTTCATATCCTTTATCCTTGACTTTTTCCAATATTTTATCTATCTCTTTTTGTGATATTTTCTTAGATGTATTATTTGTTTTCGAATAGGGTTTCTTCTTATAACTAACTTTCAATTTAGATTTTTTATTTTTCTTATTTCCAGTTATTAATTCTATAAAATTATTAAAATAAATAGAAATATCTACTCCTCGACGTAAAAAATAAATAAATAATCCTCCAATCAAAAACCCTCCAAAATGTGATATATGTCCACCAGCATTGCTTTGGTTAGCTATCATAGCTAAGTCTATAACGACATATGCTACTGCTATGTATTTTAAAGGGGTTTTCCCAATTAGAATGAGATTGATATTATAGTTAGGTGATAAGAAAGCTGCAGCACTAACTGTCGCCATGACACCTGCAGAAGCTCCCAGCAAAATACCATGATGACCAGAAATCATGCTAAACATACTAAATGCAAGAACCCCTCCAATACCTCCTAGTAGATATAATGGCAATATCTTCTTGTCTCCTATCAAGTCTCCTACTATATTCCCAATCCAGTAATAAACAATCATATTGAATATCAAGTGAAATAAATCTAAGTGAACAAACATATAACTAAGGATAGTCCAAGGATGCATTATCAAGAAAACTAAATCAGAAGATACTGTCAAATAAGAAAGGATAGTATTAAAAAAATCACGAAATAATATTTTTGCAATAACAAGAAATACAAATACAATGATATTGACCAATATGATCTTAGTAAGCATATTGCCCTTTCTAAATACATCTTTTATATCATCCAATATGGTATTTGTCATCAATTTCTATTTTTTACAAATATAGTACAAATCTTATTAATGGTTTTAATATTTTAATATCTAATATAAACTGTGAATCTATTAAGTTTCTTATTTTTGCAAAAACTATTTTTAAAATCACCATACAAACTTTATCATGGTAAACTCTAAACAAAATTCACAAACAAAGAAACCAACTAAATTAATAGCAGATACAATACGTAGCCTATCTATGGATGCTATTCAAGCTGCAAATAGTGGTCATCCTGGTTTGCCTCTTGGTATGGCAGATGTAGCAGCAGTATTATGGAATAAGTTTCTAAAGTTTAATCCCAAAAACCCAAATTGGGAAAACCGTGATAGATTTGTATTATCTGGTGGTCATGGAAGTATGTTGCTTTATAGTTTGCTCCACTTATTTGGCTATGATTTGCCATTATCAGAAATTAAAAACTTTAGACAATGGGAGAGCAAGACACCTGGTCATCCTGAATATCTAGAAACTCCAGGAGTTGAAACCACAACTGGACCACTAGGTCAAGGTATAGCTAATGCTGTCGGTATGGCACTTGCAGAAAAATCTTTAGCAGCTAGATTCAATAAGAAAAAGCAGAATATTGTTGATCATTTTACTTATGTGATGTTGGGTGATGGTGATTTGGAAGAAGGTATATCTCATGAAGCATGTTCTCTAGCTGGGCACAATAAATTAGGAAAATTAATTGCCTTTTATGATAGTAATGATATAACTATTGATGGTCCTACATCACTATCATTTAGTGAAAAAATAAAAAGTAGAATGAAATCATATGGATGGCATGTGATAAAAATAGATGGGCATAATTATAGTGCTATCAAAACTGCCATCAAGACTGCTCAAGCTGAAACTAGTCTTCCAACTATGATTATTTGCAAAACGATAATCGGCTATGGATCACCCAATAAAGCTGGTACATCTAGTGCTCATGGTTCTCCTCTTGGAGCTGATGAAATTGTATTGACAAAAAAGTCTTTAGAAATACCGAATAAGTCATTTTTTGTGCCAAAAGCTGCTAAAACTATAGCAAAAGAGAAAAAAACTAATGGAAAAAAATTAGAAGCAGATTGGAAAAAATTATTCAAATCTTATAAGAATAATAATAAAAAATTAGCTTCTATTTATACTGCTTGTATGACAGGAAGTGATATTGATAATGTGCAAATGCCTAGATTTAAAGCTGGAGACTCTATGGCAACAAGAGCTTCTTCTGGTAAAGTCCTTGATGCTATAGTACCACAATTGCCTTCCTTGATAGGAGGATCAGCTGATTTGACACCATCCAATAAGACATTCGCAAAGGGTATGACAGCATTTAGTAATCAAAATCCAAAAGGGAATTATATCCACTATGGAGTTAGAGAACATGGTATGGCTGCTATCATGAATGGTCTGAGTTTGCATGGTGGCATAGTGCCATACGCAGGGACATTTTTTGTATTTGCTGATTATATGCGACCTGCTATTCGTATGGCAGCACTTATGGGAATACAAGTTATACATGTACTGACACATGACTCAATAGGACTGGGTGAAGATGGTCCTACACACCAACCGATTGCACAACTTGCATCACTGAGAGCCATGCCAAATGTTCAAGTACTAAGACCTATGGATGCCAGTGAGACTGCTATGGCATGGAAGATGGCTCTTAAGAAAAAAGATGGCCCTTCTTGCCTTGTGCTGACTAGACAATCTTTACCAGAGTATAGTCGTAGATCACTCGGTATGGCACCAGTATCAAAAGCTGTAAATGGGGGCTATGTACTGATAGAAGATGAGGGATTCACTAGCATAATTATTGCTACTGGTTCAGAAGTTGAAATAGCTCTTAAAGCCAAAGAAATCCTAAATAAAAAAGGAGTGAAAGTACGTATTGTTTCTATGCCTTCAACAGATGTATTTGATTCTAGAACCAAAGCTTACAAAGAAAAAGTTCTACCTGCAAATATCATAAATAGAGTGGCAGTTGAAGCTGGTGCTACACAGAGTTGGTACAAATACGTAGGGTTAAATGGCAGTGTTGTCGGTATAGATAGATACGGAGCATCTGCACCATTTGAAACTTTATATAAAGAACTAGGTATAACTCCAAGTGCTGTAGCAAAGGCTGTAAGTGATAATAGTAAATAGTGAACCTAAATCTCTTTGGTAAATTGTATGAAAATAGAAGCTTGAACTACTAGTTAATGATTTGTAGTTATAAAAATAGAGACTTATTTATCACTCTTCTAAGTTCTCAATAATTCTAGTTAGGCTATCATATGTCTCTTGCATTGACCGGTTATTTACACCACCAAATAGTGCCATTTGGCTATCATTTAACAAGGTGTTTATTTCATCGATTATAGATTGATTTATTTGCTTTTTCTGAAGTGTATCTGTGATTTTTTGAGTTGTAATATTACCAGCTGTCATACCAAATTTATCAGATAAATATTTCTGAATTGCTTTGAATATTTCATCGTGAAATGCTCTAGAATTGTTCTCTTCTTTATACCTGTTAGCATCCTTTAGTCTTGATAAAACTCGGTCTTTAAGTTCTTTTTGTCGTTTGTTTTCTCGTCTTTCGTCTGATGTTTTTATTTGATATATTTTAGTCCCTATCATACCTAATAAACCGATGAAAGAAAATAATAGAAATCCGTTCAATAAATTTTCATTATATATATTTGTACTTGGTTTTATTTCTGCAATATTCCAATTCTGTCTCAGTTCTTTCTTTACAATATCGTCAACTATTTTCTCAGCAATTCTCCCCTTTTGAACCTGAAGATAAAATGGACCTTCGGAGAGTATATCATATCTACTACTATCAGAATTATAGTAACTACACTTTACATTTATATTATATCTCCCTTCTTTTTTAGGAACGATAGTATATTGGTATTTCTTGGAAAAATAACGAGTATTTGCCATTTCCTGTTCTCGTTCTTCTTTAAGTATTGGTTCATATACCTCGAGATTTTCTCCTAAATCTAGTGTAGGAGGAGAAAACATTTTTGGATCCCCGTTTCCTTCGATAATTATAAATAGATTAAGTGCTTTGTTGTTTTGTACTGTTTGTCTATCCAACTTGGCTTGCAGTTTAAAATCTCCCACACCACCGATAAAATCAAGTGGAGGAGTAGGAACTTCTCTTACTCTTATGTTGAGCTTATTAGTAATGACGTTTTTATAGTTAAGTGTATTTCTAAAAAATATACTTCTACTTTGTCGTGCATTTTCTTTTACAGTTCCTATTTTAAAAATGGCTTCTTCTATATTATAGCTTCCAGTTTGTTGAGGATAGAGAGAAACTTGCCTTATCCTACTGGTTTGATATTGTATTCCATCTACTTTTTCAACACTATTAGCTCGGGAAAAACGATTATTATCCTCTTTGTAAAACCCATCATATTCTGATTCTTGCAGCATATTAGCAGCTTGTACTGACACTTGAGTATATAGGACATAATCGATAATTAATTGTTGACCGATATATACTATTGTATCAGATGGAATCATCTTTACAAAGAATTTCTCTTTTTCATTCTTACCTGCTGTCTTAGAATTATTAGCAACTACTTCAATTTTTATTTTTTTAGTATATGATTTCTTAGATTTTATTGTTGCTGATGCACCACTAATTGTATATATTCCTGGTTTAGTTGCGGCTAGAGTATATATTCGTTCCTGTTTAGAACTTGTTACTCCATTAATAAATGTAGTCGAAGTAGAACTCATCGGACCACTTATAACTTTTAATCCACCAAAATCTGGAGCTTCTATATCTCTAATTGATTTGATATTCTCAGCTACTATTGAGTATTCTAGTGTTGTGCCAATAATTATTTTTTTAGCACTTACGGTACTATAAAAACCAGTTTGAGCTTGACCTGTAAAGGCAAAACTCATAAAAATAGTATATAGTAATACTCTATATTTCATCTTTTACTATTATATTTTTATCACATTCTTTTAAAAAGAAAGTACTTACTTAACTAAATAAATACGGCTAAATCTTTCGAATAGAATTTTTATCGAAGATAGATTTTTTAGGTTTATTATACGAATCCGAACCTCTTCTTTTTTGTTTTTTATCCAAATTAGAAGAATCACCCCCTACAACAATTAATATTTCTGGAGTAGATAATAAACCCTCATCTGTTGCTAAATGAGCTGGTTCTATAATAAGCTCTCCTATATCTAGTGGCTTTAGATAGTAAGTATATGATTTTTCTTGATTCATATCACCATTGATAATTTGAATAGAAGATTGTACATTGGGACCACCTACAATCTGAAATGATTCTAAATCTGGGGCTGTAAATTCTCCATCTCCATTGCTTATTGTAAATGTTAGTTCAAATACTTCATCAGCAGTAATATTATCAGTACTTACCTCAGATGAAAAAACTAATTCTTGAGCAGCTATTTGACTACTCCAAAATGCTAAAACTAATAATAATATTTTCATAATCTCATTTCTTTTAAAACTAATATTTCTAACGCTATTTAGTAATAAATTGTTTCTCTATTTTATAAAAAAATGAATACTTAAGAATACAGTTATATAACTTTATATTTGTAAAAATAACAATCAATTATTCTTTTGGATTCACAGCCGTAAGTTTATATCCTTTCTTTTTTAATAATCGTATAACTCCTTTTTCTCCACCTAGATGTGCAGCACCAACTGCAAAAAATCGTGAACCAGATTTGATTTCTTTCTCAATTATTGGTATCCAGTTTCTATTTCTACCATAGAGCAATAGATCTTCATATCCCTTTATACCACCTTCTTCTTCCTCTGTCATATTGGCCATAGCATCTATATCCATAGATTTATATATTTTCACCAATTCATCTAGACTACCCTTGTTTTCACTTCCGAGTTTTATAGCTTCTACTAGACGTTTAGCTTGATATTTATACGGTATTGAATCAAATATTGCTAATTGATATTCTATAGATTCGAGACCTCCAGTAGGTTTATTAGCACTTTTAGCTAGATTATTTAATTCGAATTCGTACGATTTCATAGATCCATTTTCTAAGTCTCCTGGGTTAAAGTCACTCATTGCAAATATCTCTAAAAACATGGGTTTCATTCGTTCTAACATCAAGAGTGGTAAGCCAAGTTTTTGAAAATGTGCTTCTACAACTTCATAGTCCTTCTCAGATATAAGGTCTTTTAAAGTCTTATCATCTGACATCAATATCTTATTCATCAATCCCATCACCTTACTCATATCTGTCATATCATCTACGTCTATTTCAAAAAACACTTTCTCAGCGTCATCGAATCCGTTTTGCAACCCTTCAGGCAAAAAATAATCATCACTACCTATGATATGTATTGTACCAAATAGATAAGAAGGCTTCTCTATTCCATTACCTTCTATTTTCCATAAGAGAGAATGTAGAAGATTAACATGTTTTACTGTGTTTTTAGTCGTTTTACAAGCTCCAAAACCCAAAAAACCGAGTATTAGAAATAGTAAAAATAGATTGTTATAAATTCTTCTCATGCTTATATTTTTTGATGTATTCATCTGTACAATTAACATTTAATATTTAAAAAAAAGTGATAACAGTTTTTACCATTACCACTCTTATAATATGTTTTCAATGTATTAGCATTATTATTTTATTAAAAAAAACCTAAGTATAATTTTATTTATGTGCAGTGATATCTAAATCAACACCCATTTTGTCAGCTACAAATTTATCTTTTATACTTGGAAAAATTGTTTTTGATTTATAATTAATTCCCCAGCGAGTACGATCTATCATGAAACCATCACTAGTTATATGTACAGTAGAACCATCGTTTGTAATATTGCATGGAATTGTAACTGCTTTAGACACTCCTTTTATTGTGAGATTCCCCATAGCACGATGAGTTGCTTTAGGATTATTTTTCACTTCTATAACCTTTGTGATTTCAAAAGTAGCCGTAGGATATGCCTTTACATTGAAGAAATCATCCTCCTTTCCAGGAGCTCCTTTCAAATGAGTTTCTAATTTGGTTTTCCATCCACCTGACAAGTCTATATTATTAATAGTATTCATGTCTATAGTGACGTTCCCTCCTGTTATTTTGTTGTCTTTGCTATATATAGTACCGTTAGAAACTTTTATAGTACCTTTATGTTCACCACCAAGTTTTGTTCCTTTCCATTTGAGAACACTTTTAGCTACATCCACTTTCATAGCAGTGCCAATCATCTTTTTCTCAGTTGGTTTAGTGGTTTTAGTAGTAGTTTCAGTATGGGTAGTGTTTGATATTTTTGCTGTCTTATCTTTGCATGCAGCAAATAAACTAATTGTCAATAGTAAGAATAAAATCTTCTTCATAATTATAATTTTTGTATAGTTTGTAAATTGAAGTTATTGAATAACAATATGCTGGTTTTTATTGATATTACTAAAATCACTTCATTGAATATCTACAAAAGTATTAATTTATTTGTATTTTTATAATCTAATCGACAGTATTATTTGATAATCTTGAATTTCAAAAGTAGATATATTGTAATGTTACTATCGAACAATATTCAAAGCTTGGTATTTTTATGAAACAAAATAAATATAAAAAATTTGAAACTGAAAGGTTATTGATTCGTCCAACAGAAGTTGGTGATGCTTTATTTCTTTTAGAACTAGTAAATTCACCCAAATGGCTAAAATACGTTGGGGATAGAAAAATATATACAGAAGAAGATGCAGCAAATTTTATAAAAGAACGTATAATCCCACAGTTAGAGGGTCTTGGATATTCTAATTATACTATTATTAGAAAAACTGATGGACAAATGATTGGTACTTGTGGATTGTATAATCGAAATGGATTATTAGGCATTGATATTGGATTTGCCCTGCTACCACAATATGAAAAACAGGGATATGCATACGAGAGCGTCAGTAAATTGCTAGATATAGCAATAAATCACTTCAATATAGACAATATTTGTGCCATCACAGTTAAAGAAAACTTAGCTTCTCAGAATCTCCTTGTAAAAATTGGTCTAGTTTTTGAAAAAAATATCAAAATACTAAATGATCCAGAGGAGCTAATGCTTTATATCTTGAAAAACTAGTTTGTAAAATCCAGTAATTACCGCTTAATCTTCCCGTGCTACTACACTATGTACTTCAGGTATCATTCGTTTTAGCATGCTTTCTATTCCTGCTTTTAGAGTAACGGTTGCTGATGGACATCCACTACATGATCCTTGCATATTGACAGTCACTGTACCATTTTCAAATTCTGCAAACTCGATATTACCACCATCAGATTCTACTGCTGGCTTCACATATGTCTCTATTAGGTTTTTAATTTTTCCAACTATTTCATTATCTTCATCAGAGTGACCTTTGCTAGATTTTTCTAGCATAGCTTCCATATATCCATCTTTTACAACTTCTATATCTTCACCTATTAATCTTTTTACCTCTTCCTTAGCTGGCAACATTATATCTTGCCATGAGTAATTCATCTCTTTTAAAAGGGTCACAAAGTTATTGGATATATATACGCCTTTTATATATGGCAAGCTATATAATTCAGTGGCAAATTCAGACCATTCTTGTGCTAGCTCTAATGTCTTAAGGTCAGCTATACCATTAAATAACATTTTATTGCTTACAAATTTAAGTGTTTCAGGATTAGGTGTTTGCTCAGTATAGAGCATAACATTTGCAACTTTTGGTGCATTATTCTTCTTCACTTTATCTATTATATTCTTAATTCCCATTGTTTTAGTTTTTTTTGTAATTTTATAGTATCCTAATTTAGATACTATCTAAACAACAAAGATACAATAAAAGTTGTCTTATCACAATACAACTTAGTGCAAGGAATCACATTATTACTATTTCATTAATTTAGAATCTATTTATCCATTATCTTGACGTTGATATTAAAGCTTGTCTTCCATTTTATTTTTGTCACTAGAATTTTATATATTTGTAATATGCAAAATCAAATTATTGCTTTCTTATTACTATTCCCGAGTTTATTATTTGGGCAAATACCTTGCAATACTGATATACATTATGCTGAATTGATAAAGGATAATCTTGAATTACTAGATGTGCTCAATTATCAAGAAGAGTTGCTACAAGATCAACTTAGGTCCTCTAGTCAACTGCGTTCCATAATTGTTTTACCAGTAGTTATTCATATAGCATATCATGAGTCAAAAGATAGTTTAAGCCATTTATATATATTAGAACAGATAGAACAACTAAATCGTGATTTTAATCAGTTGAACAGTAATTTGAGAACCGTTCCTAGTATATTTAAAGATGATATTGCGGATATTGGCATAAAATTTTGTGTTTCTCATATGAATGAAAATGGAAATATAGAATTAGGAATAGAACAAAAATCTGTTAATATAGCATATTTTGGTGACCAGACTGACGATATAGGTAATCCGAGACTAAAGTTTAGCATTCTTGATGGATTTGACAGTTGGGATAGTCATTCCTTTATTAATATTTGGGTAGCAGATTTTGAAAATATGTCTGGAGAAGCTAGTTTTCCCGGTACTGAAAAAGACGAATTAGATGGAATTTTGATAGATTATGCCCATTTTGGTGGTGATAATCGGACACTAACACACGAAATGGGACATTTTCTTAATCTAAAACATCTTTGGGGTATGAATGAAAACTGCAATGATGATGATATGATTTCTGATACTCCATCCCAAGAATTTGCAAATTATGGTTGCCCTTCACATCCTCATATATCATGCGGCACAGCAGATATGTTCATGAATTTTATGGATTTTTCCGATGATAATTGTTCTTCATTTTTTACAAAAGGACAAATGGATAGAATGCATCAATCACTAATTTTGTTTAGAACTGAATTGTTAGATAAAGCTGTTTGCCAAGAGATAAATACTTCTTTCGATTTGGAAAAAGATATTTATTTGACACAAAATAATGAAGGTATCATAGTATCTTTTAGAAATATACCTACAGAAAAAATTAATCTTAGAATATACGATGTAACTGGTAGATTTATTCTAAAACAAGAAATAGTTAGCAATTATACTGAGATAATTCACAATCCCAATATGGGTACAGGAATCTACTTTTTACGTTTTAGTAATGATGATAAATCCATTACTAAATCCATGTTTCTAGTAAGGTAAATCTATGATATCTTATAAGTCCTAAGCCTTTTCTACTTTTACATAGACACTTACACCATCTATCAAGTCCACTGGCTCACCACTATCCAATCTATCTATTAATTCTAAACTATCTCCCAATACTTCATTCTTGATATAATCACCATATTTTGCTACAGCATCACGAATTTGCTCATGACCTTCTATTTGTATATTTATACGGTCAGTTATATCAAAATCACTTTCTTTTCTGATATTTTGAATACGATTTACCAATTCTCTCGCCATTCCTTCAGCCAATAATTCATCAGTTATTGTAACTTCTAGAGCCACTGTCAATCCTTTGTCAGTAGCGACTTGCATACCTGGTATGTCCTTTGTTGTAATCTCAAAATCCTCTAAAGTAAGGTTAAAATTATCACCATCCATAGCCAATGTATAAGCATTATTCTTTTCGATAGCAGCTATATCGTCTTGTGTCAAATTTCCAATTATCTGACCAGCTGATTTCATATGCTTGCCAAGTCTTTTTCCGAGTGTTCTGAAGTTAGGTTTGATTTGCTTTTCAATAACGCTATTATCTTCTGTTAGATATTCTATTTCCTTTACATTAACCTCGGCTAAAATCAGGTTTTTAACTTTATCTACTTGCTCTGCAAAGTTACTGTCCAAGATAGGAATCAATATCTTGCCTAGTGGTTGTCTAACTCGGATATTATCCTTTTTACGTAGTGAAAGAACCAATGAAGATATACGTTGAGCATAATTCATTCTTTGTTCCAAATCTTTATCGATTGCAGATTCATCCTCTACTGGGAAATAACTAAGATGAACTGATTCAAAAGGTTCTTTTTGGGTCACATCATTCAAATTTTTGAATAACCACTCTGCAAAAAATGGTGCAATTGGTGACATCAATTGTGATAAGGTAGAAAGACTCTCGTACAAAGTCTGATAAGCAGAAATCTTATCTTGAGAATAATCTCCTTTCCAAAATCTACGACGACATAATCTCACGTACCAATTGCTCAAGTGATCATCAACGAAGTCCTGAATTAATCTTGCGGCATTTGTTGATTCATATGCATCTAACTGCTCATCCACTGATTTTTTAAGTGAATTTAGTAATGATATTATCCATCTGTCAATTTCTGGTCTTTCTTCTAAAGGAATTCTATTTTCTTTATATTGAAATTGATCAATATTTGCATACAAAGCATAAAACTGATAGATATTATAAATAGTACCAAAGAATTTACGTCTTACTTCGTCCAGTCCTTTTATATCAAATTTTAAATTATCCCAAGGTTGAGCATTGGACATCATATACCATCGAGTCGCATCAGCACCATACTTAGCTAGTGTTTCAAATGGCTCTACAGCATTACCAAGCCTCTTGGACATTTTCTGCCCTTTAGCATCTTGTACCAATCCTGTTGAGATTATATTTTTATATGCTACACTATCAAACACCATAGTACTAATAGCATGCATAGTATAGAACCAACCTCTAGTCTGATCCACTCCTTCACTGATAAAATCCGCTGGAAATGCTTTTTCAAATTTTTCTTTATTCTCAAATGGATAATGCCATTGTGCATAAGGCATAGAACCAGAGTCAAACCATACATCTATCAAGTCCAATTCTCTTGTCATAATCTGGCCATCATTTGAAACTAACTTCACCTCATCAATATATGGTCGGTGAATGTCTTTTGGCATCTCTTGGCTCAGTCCAAGCTTTTCATTTGCAAGATTGATTTCAGTTTGTAGCTCCTCAAGTGAACCAATACATTTTTCCTGTTCTCCATCTTCAGTTCTCCATATCGGTAGTGGTATACCCCAGTATCTAGACCTTGATAGATTCCAATCTTGAAGATTTTCTAACCATTTACCAAATCTACCAGTTCCAGTATGCTCTGGTTTCCAATTGATAGTTTTATTGAGTTCAGACATTCTTTCTTTTGCCTTGGTTGCCTTGATAAACCAACTATCAAGAGGATAATATAGAATCGGTTTATCTGTTCTCCAACAATGTGGATAATTATGAGAATGACGCTGTACATTAAATGCTTTATTCTCAATTTTCATTTTTATAGAAATGTCAATATCTACACTGACATAATCTGGATCATCTTTATAATCCTTAACATATCGCCCTGCAAAATCAGTTACTTCATCAATAAATCTCCCTTGCTTATCCACCAATGTCAAGGATCCAATACCATTTTGCTTGCCGACAAACATATCATCTGCACCAAATGAAGGAGCTATATGTACGATACCAGTACCATCTTCTGTAGATACAAAATCACCAATAATAACTCTAAATGCGTCTCCATCATCTGGCTGCACATAAGGTAGTAACTGTTCGTATCTTACTCCCTCCAAGTCAGAACCTTTATATGTTTCCATTACTTGATAAGGAATTTTTTTGTCTTCTGGTTTATATGCGTCATAATCCAATTCTGCTTGTTCTGCTTTGAACCAACTTCCTAGCAACTTCTCGGCTAATATCAGTTGTACAGGTAGTTTTGTATATGGATTATAGGTTTTTATTTTTATATAATTAATTCCTTTTCCAACAGCCAATGCAGTATTAGATGGCAATGTCCAAGGAGTAGTAGTCCAAGCAATGAAAAATACATTTTCATCAGGAGCATCATTAAAGAGAAACTCAGATTTTTGATTTTTTACTATTTTAAACTGTGCTACAGCTGTAGTATCAGTCACATCTTTGTAACAACCTGGTTGATTAAGCTCATGAGTACTTAACCCAGTACCAGCAGCTGGTGAAAATGGTTGTACCGTATAACCCTTATATAGATAATCATTGTTGTACAATTGCTTCAATAACCACCATACAGACTCCATATATTCTTTTTCAAAAGTGATATATGGTTTATCTAAATCCACCCAATAACCCATTTTTATAGTAAGGTCATCCCACAAGTTTTTATACTTCATGACAGTTTCCTTGCACTTGGCATTGTACTCATCAACTGATATTTTAGGACCACCAATATCTTCTTTGGTTATTCCCAATTCTTTCTCAACTGCTAATTCTATAGGCAAGCCATGAGTATCCCATCCACCTTTTCTATCCACACGATATCCTTTCATAGTTTTATATCGGCAGAATAAATCCTTGATAGTACGAGCCATCACATGGTGTATTCCTGGTTTTCCATTGGCAGAAGGAGGCCCTTCATAAAAAACAAATGAATTTTCTTCAGGCCGTTGTTCTAGGGATTTCTTAAATACACTATTAGTTTCCCAAAATTCTAATATTTCCTTATCAATAGTAGGAAGGTCAAGGAATTTGTATGTTTTGTAATCTGCCATAATCTGCTTTTTGTCTATCTATAAAAATGAGAAGTCGCAAAGATACAAATAATCAAAAGTAGAATTATAAACCATTAGCTTGTTTTTTCTTTTATTACTAACCAAAATTTATAAATAACAGAAAGAACGATGATTACCAACTATTATTAATTATATTTTTGCTTTATTATTACCCATATAACCACCGGTGCTCCTATTATTGCTGTTACAGCATTTAAAGGTAAAGTGTTTTTATCTCCTGGTAACTGTGCTACAATATCACAACCCAATAATAATACTGCACCTATTAAAATAACAGCAGGAATTAATACTTTATGATCAGATGTTTTTAAAGTAGCCCTCGCAATATGTGGTACAGCCAATCCCAGAAATGCAACTGGTCCAGCAAAAGCTGTTACTGCTCCAGCCATCAAACAAGTTGAAATAATAACTATTGCTCGACTCCTTTTTATTGATATTCCCAACCCTTGAGCATAATTGTTTCCCAACAATAAAGTATTCAATTCTTTTTGTGATATAAAAGCCAAAAACCAGCCAAATACAACTATTGGTATTAATATATTTAATTGATCCCAACTCACTCCCGATAAACTCCCAAATGTCCAGACTAAAAATGCTTGAATAGCTTCTGGATTGCTAAAAAACTGCAAAACACTAACTACAGCTCCTGTTATACTCCCTATCATAATTCCTATTATAAGCAGAGATACATTATCTTTTACTAGTGCTGATACCATCATTACGATTGCCAACACTAACACAGATCCTAGAATAGCCATAATTACAGTTCCCCAACTACTATC
Organism: Lepetodrilus ovalis; assembly: GCA_032361185.1. Classification (NCBI taxonomy): domain Eukaryota; kingdom Metazoa; phylum Mollusca; class Gastropoda; order Lepetellida; family Lepetodrilidae; genus Lepetodrilus; species Lepetodrilus ovalis. Next base: position 435 of record JAUTBQ010192797.1, on the reverse strand, counting down.
AGCATGATAACCAAAAATCAAACCTCCCGATAAAACTAATATTGCAACTCCTAAACTTGCCCCATTACTTATACCCAAAACATAAGGCCCTGCCAGTGGATTCCTGAATAGTGTTTGCATTAACAATCCCGACAAAGCTAATCCCCCTCCAGCAAATACAGCAGTTATAGCTTTAGGTAACCTAAATTCTTGAATAATAAATAGCCAACTTATTTTTGTGTCTGGGTTGTTTTTTATCGCATCAATAACACTTTCAAAAGGTATGCTTACAGTACCATACATTAAACTCATAAAGAATAAAACAAATACTAATAAAATTAGCAAACTAAAAAATAATATATACTTTGTTTTAATCATTTATTTCTTTTTACAAAAATAGCAATAAAAAACAAAAAAGCCTTATTAGAATAATCTAATAAGACTTTTGTCGGGGCG
>JAUTBQ010192786.1:0-10214 GCA_032361185.1 Lepetodrilus ovalis | reverse complement strand
AGTACATATGCATGCAAGTCATGATATTAGTGAAAGAATCTAGAAAGTGACTTTAAACCCCAAATTAAAAAAAAAAAGAGGTAAATATGTCAACTATTTAGAAAACTGTTATATACTATTAGTAGTAAAAAATAAATTGTGGCTCTTAATGCTATAAGTAGTAATAAGGTAATTTGAAAATAATTGTGGGTATATTCTGGATAAATGAGAAAAGAATGACACATACAGTACTTGTTTTAGGCAGCTTTGTGTCACGAATGCAAGCAGAGGTGTCTGCTGAGGGGAGGCGCATTTTTACAGAAGACGTCAAGTCTATGTTATTCATCGCTGAAACTAAGGACGAAGTTGATACCCTCATCGCCATGATTAGGAAGTAAGAGCATGTATGGTTGCCCACCACCCCTCTGCATACAATAATATTTAGTCAAAAATACTTATGAAAACAGAATCGATATTTATTACAATATTACAATGATTTCTTTTTTCCCCGCTGTTACTCCTTCTTTTCCATGAATTACTATGGTTATTCCAGCTAAATTTGTGTATATACACCCAATAGTTAGGAAGGCCTGGTGTTATTTTCTATAGGTCCAATGTTAATGGTGGTAAAATCTGCAATTTTCAGGGGGTCAGACAGATACCTTTAACATTGCAGATTTTCAAATGACATCCAGGATCACTGAATAATATGTACCGCAAACTACATTCACATTACATTTTGCATCTTACTTTTGCAGGCATTTAAATAATCAACCCGAGGATGAGACTGGACTGTCCCGGTTTCAACTGGGACCCGCCCTGTGTCGACTGTTACACATCACCCAGCAGTCAGACCTAGCCCTGTCCCTCTACACTGATCCAGTAAGTGTACCATCTTTGATTTTATGACAGTACAGTATTTTAAACATAATTTCAGGATTGTTGAGATATTCTCCACATGTCATTTTGAACTGTATTCAAGTTTATATTGATTTGACGCATCAGTTTCCCTATATTTTTATGAAGGACTTAACAGAATGCATAATTTGTGATTTAATCAATGTTTTTTTTGTTTTAATCATGTTAAATCAGAATTTACATGTTTTCATCTACATCTCACAGTGTTTTTTTATATAAATATAAATACCAGGGGCCCGTTGCACAAAGCTCTTGTAGCACTACAATAGTTGTTACTGGGCTCCCGCCACAATAGAAAGCATTAATGTTTTATCAGACTGTATTTGCCATTGTTTTCTCACAATAGGTGAAATATTTCCACTGCAACTTACATCAATAATTCTATCAATTTATCAAAATATCTTTTTACTGATTTTTATTTTTTAATAAATATTAACCCCCACCTGTCCATGTTTTGTTCTTCAGGCACTGAGCAATGTGTTCACACACATCACCACACACCTGCTGTTGATGGACCTGATGTACGACAACAATAGGTACGACGCCGTCGTCGAGCTGTATGCCAGTCTCCGCACCAAGCTCGGGGAGGGCTTCAGATACCCCATCGACTGCACCACACTACTGCTAGCGGCTTTGTATAAACAGGTGCAGACTGCTTTTGTTTAAACCTCTCTCTCCTGAAGCCAACTAGTGATGGTTGTTCAAGAGGTAAAGCTCATAGTTGAAGTTTACAGTGTAATTTCTACTTGTCTTGCAGAACACAGAAGAAGCCCTCCGGCATTGTACTGAGGTGATTAAAGACGCAAACAGTAAATACCTGTCGGTGACTGGCAGAGCTCTAGCTTTCGCAGCCTTCCTAGCCCTCAATCAGGTCAGTGGCCTCTATGTTCAGCTGATCATCATCATACAGTGCCCCCTCAATATAACGCTGAATTTATATAATATTGCAGGTAAATAACAAAAAATAAAAATGGGATCCACACCTGACCCAGCCTTATATCTGAATCCACAGGTCCATTCTTTTGTTATGAAGAATAATGTATCTCACCAAATTCATGTCTTTGACACTGTTTGTATCATCTGGTATATAAAATAATTAAGAATATACTATACATACTGTATTTTTGATAAAACACCCTCTATACTTATCTTACTAATATTTAATATCCATGACTTATCCTATGGGTAATGGTACACACAATTGTTTTAGGTTTGTCGCCTATGGGTAAGAATATAAGTTAGTAAGATATTCCCGCTGCAATGTATTTGAAACATTCTTGTACCTGTATTTAAATTGTATTCATTTAGATGTGTTTTACCATTTTGACAGAACAAACCAGAAGTTGCCCTTGAGATATGCAGTATCATTAAGAATCCTAAAGCTGTGTCTATCTTAAATCTGAGGGTAAGTCTTTGATATGACATTTTAATTATAGATGGAATTTTCGACGCACAAGAAAACTTAAAATTTCCTGTAGTGAAAGTAGAATATGTTTTAAGTTGAAAATCAACCATGCCACTGAATTAACCCTCTCAATGCTGGATTAGGCACAGGCACAGCTCTTTATGGCATCTCCGGTTGCCTTCAGCATAGAGAGGGTTAATCACCAGCAGCAACACTGCGATCTATAACAACTCTGGAAAATATTCATTCTTTTTCAGTCCATTGCCTATGCAAGGTTGGATCGAGTAGAAGATGCCATTCCACTGTTTAAGGAAATCCTTCAAGAGGACACAGCCCAGTTTGGGGCAAGAATTTTTGTCTTTCCAGAAACGGTAAGAAAGACGACCTAATAGCAAATAATAATATATGCGTGTATATCACCTAAATACAGTCAAAGCCTCTCACTGCTGGATTAGGCACAGACACTGCTGTTTAGGGCATCACTGGTTGCCTGCGGCAGGGAGAGGGTTAAGACTGCTCGCAAGTGCCTTTGAGTCTCGTAGCCATTATTATTTGAAAACAAAATTGAAATATTGACAGGTAGTGTATTGTCATGTTAAAATTAATTAAATATTTGTTATTATTATCCTATAAGTCATCGTGTATAAATTTGTGAAATATTTCTGCTGCACTGGAAAACAAAAAAATTCATTCATTCATGGATATCATATGACTCTTGCTCATGATTGTAGATATCGGAAGTCCAAGAAGCCATAGAGAAGAAAGGGAACGTGGACCTCCGAGGAGAGTTCCAGTCTATCAAGGAATCGCTGCACAGCAGTGCTCTGATCAGGTCTGACTCTCTGAAGCAGTTCGTGGAGGAGCCAATCTTCCACCACCGGACCCAGAGGCGGGACGGCTTCGACAACCAGAACACTAGAGACAGCTTCAAGACCAGGAGACGTGCTCCTATAGACGGCGCTCGGTCTAGAGGTCCTGGCTTCAGGCCTGGCTACAGGCGTCATAACGAGGAACAATATTAGGGCATGTTTTGTATGAAAGTGGACCCTGTGTCGTGTAGGCGTGTGTGTTCATATGTGAACCAGAATGAAGCATCAAAAGGTTGATTTTTTTTTCTCCAAAAAACATATTTTTTTCTTTTTCGTACAACTGGAGAAAATAAACAAAATCAACGAAGTCCTTGATGCGATTCATTTAAACACAAGTCCGGTGGTAACTTCACTTGAGATAAGGTGTCTTTCAGTGATTTGAAATCGTGCTGGATATCTCTGGGAACCTTGGCGGCAACTGGAGCATTGGGTCTGAGGATTGTGGCGTCTGGACCTGTTGAACATTGAACATGGTTACCATTACAGGAAGTTATCTTCAATGACCCAATTCCCATCGGAAATTATGTTGTTCCTGAATGATCTAATCTATCTTATTGTCCATTTGTTTAGCCCATTCAAGTATTTCTTCACTCGTGCTATTGCTTAACTCTCGTACATCAATGGAATCAGTACTGTTAGGATTTACAGTTTACATCGCCCCAAATATGAAGTGACCAGAGCGATCGTATCTCTGTGAAGTTTGTGGAAATGGCTGGAAAGTGTGATATTCTTCAGTTTTCAAGTTAGATCAATGAAGCAAACAATTGTGGTCCATGTGCTACTATGGGCTGCTCTTACACAACTATACCAATAATAATCAGACAGAGGATACATGACCTGGTTATAGTACTGTTGTGGGTGGTCATCAAATAAACATGTTAGAATTGACAAAATATGTTGGTCTGCCTGACTACAGGTGCCTGTCAATGTGTCGTAAATCACAGGACTTCGAATAATTATAATAAAATACCATCTATCTATATATATGGAATACCATTCTAATATAAAACGTACATGTCTGTCTTGACGTGTTTCTAAGGAATGCTAGATTAATAGTGTTATTTTATGTGCGCATCATCTACTCTTCTCGAGAGTGAATCTCACATAAAATAATTGCAAACGGAATCGGCCTGCCAATTTACGTATACGTGTACTCTTAGCCCTAATGTTTGTGTTCACCTTGCTAACAACTTTGTAGACTGGAGGTAGTGAAAAGTCCACTGAGCTGTGTATAATAGACTAATAATAGGACAGGCTGCATTCATTCATTCAATGAGCTATGAAATGTTCATGTAGATCATGCATGTGATACTGTACAGTGTAAAGAATGAATAAAACTGAAATAGTATTGTTTCAACCCAAGATATGTTGTTGACCTTGTGTAGCATGGTATCATGTCTACTTAGCACTAATGGGAGGAGGGACTTGTAGCTTACTGGTAGAACCTTGGACTTCGGAACCAAATGACCCTGGGGCCATGCATTGTGTTTGGGAAAGTTACTGTTCCAACATGACCATCATAGAAAGTTGCTGTCTGTATTCAGTACTTGGTTGGTTGGTTGATTTTGGGTTTAAAGTCACTTTCTAGATTATTTCACTAATATCATCACTTGCATGCATATGTACTTGTGTCCACCATTTTTTTTTAATAGTGTTTGATCACTAAGAATATCACTCCACAGATAGAACAATGATACCCACTCAGACACAGTATACTGATTCCGAGCTGGCCAGTCCTTGCTTAACTCCTTTTAATGCTGAGCGCCAAGCAGGGGAACAACATATACCCTCTATTAAAGCGACCGGGGATCGAACCCACGACCTTTCGCACTCCGGGCCGACGCTCTAACCATTAACCCACGAAGGTATTCAGTACTGGTGACAGGTTTACCGCAGCATTCAGCGCTACGGGTGTTGTGTATTTCCTCCTGCCTAAACGAATCTGACAAGCCGTGAAATAATCTTGGAAACTGCTCTAATCCCCAAATTTAGAAGAAGAAAAAAGTTGCGTATTACCCTGGATATCGTTTCTCAAAGCTAGCTTATCCACTATGAGACTATCACTATCATACGTGCACGAGTGTCATGTATTAGAGATCCTACGAGAGATAAGAGAGCTCCGAGAAACGATACCCTGGTCAATGGATTTCTACTTTATTTTCCTTCACAACTCTACTGTATACCCATAGAATACACACTGCCGTAGCTCTAGATTCCTCTATCCCTCCCTGTATCAGTATCTTATGGTCAGCAGGAAGGGATAAGGAATCTAGAGCTACCATTTTAGGTGCTAGGAGGTTAGCACATAGATTTCCATTACATTCATATAATTATGTAGTTCATTCTAAGCTTGATACCGTTTAGTCACTGGCACGTGCCACTGGTTAGTAAAAATTATGAAAAAGATATTGTTTGATATCATTTTATGTATAAATAACACGATATACTTTTTCTATAATAGTATTTTTTTCTATCATAGTTATAATTGTAGTTTTATTGTATAAAAATAATAATATTTACTACCGGTATCCAGATATGGAACGACCTGTGGATTGAATTTCCCTTTGAATTAATTTACGCACACCTATACGTTTTCTGTTTTGGCATTTTAATGGCGTCATCGTGTTATGTTAAGATATTGTTTTTTTCCAGGATAATTTCCAAGTAATATATTCATTTTAAAAACCTGTCCACTCACTAATCTCTATCAGATTGAATATCAACGTGAGCTGCACGGTTCCCTTAATCCAAATCCATCATAAATTAATCTCATCAAACTCTCATTAAAATGAAACGTGTCGACACAGACGGTTAATGAGTGATTGTATATGGATTCAGACAATAGCCGATTTAGATTTAAGCTATCAAACTCTAAACTCTCCCTCAGATATAGGGCATTCGTAAATGTAGGGCCTACGTTGAAATATGTAAATATTATCCACTGAAATCCATCATCTTTACATGAATATTCCGTAGCGCGTTCGTACTGCTGTCGCATGTAATGCGCAATGAAAATATATTTTGTTTATTTTTATAGCCAGACAGTTGCACTGGTTTGTATGAAAGTGCCCCCCTGTGAATGGAGGCTAGACCGCCCTGCAAAGTTTGAAAAAGAACCGATACCGTTGGTTGAAATTTAAGAACTACGCCCTACTCTTTTTTTTAAACAATATTTATTTGGAAAACTTCCGGGATTCACGAACAGCCCTACTGCACATAATAGGACGATGCCAGGTGTCGATGAAATACTACCTATTTCTAAAGTTTATCATATTCGTATCAGTCCGCTGTAAAACCACTGGTCGAATTTATTATTAGGATGTTTTATTAACTGATTATGTTACTAGTATCCAAACGTCTGGATATTCATTATTTTTTTACTATTATTTAAGAAAACCAGCGAGGTATTGTAAACTCCGGCTATTATGACTACCCTAAAATCCGTCAAATATTTGACGGATATAAGAATGCACGATTTAGCATAGGGTTCGAGGATGTACACGCCCCTGTGGTTGGAAGTGCAATACTATGCTTAAATATAAGTGCATTTGCTGTAATATCACAGTAATTAACATAATCTTCTAATTTGCAACAGCGTGTGTACAACGTATTCACGGGTTTTGTTCTGATTTTATTTTTACGCCAGTTTAGCAGGTGCTAAATATATTGTTCATGTTACTGGTTATCTGATGTATAAATGTGAGGAATAGCCAACATAATCCTGATGTCATCACCTTCTAAGCAAACAAGACCGTTTCCATAGGTAAACAGCACGTTTAAAGTCAGTAAACGTGGTATTGCTCCTGCAATTAACGAGCTGCGTTTAAGTATTGCCTATATCTGACCAGAATTGTGTAATTTACCCATGGAAATGAATTCCTTGCCTTCAACACATATACTATACGATTACCAGCTGATTATAGTAATATGCTCAACAAAATAAATGAAGGGCAACCGGCAGCTATATTGTGTGGAAGTTTCTACCAAATTTCGGAATTTTGTTTGAAGAATCCGGTTCCATTTTCATTCCAATGCGTCTACACGTTCTTCAAGAGTTCTTGTAGACGTTTGAAAGTTCTCCGTTGTGAAAATAGTTATAAAGCTAAATTAATGTAGCTAAAAGGCAACTGGCCCTTAATTAATTGTGTTGAGTATATACTCATGATAATGCCCAAACTCATAGTACATGGCGATAATTAAACAATTCTCTACAAACATTCATGACAACTTCTATGTAAACGGTGATGTAATGTAGTAATGTTCAGCTTATTGGTTGAAACTTGATTACTAGATTGATTAATTGGCTGTTTCTGTAATTTACTGGCAACGCTAATTAATTGGCTGTTGTTTCTGTAATTCACTATATATTTACGAGGAGAAGTGTTAAAATGAATTGCAAATGGAAAGTGTTGCCACTGAATGAAATAACTAGCAGTATGTATTGCTCACACGTATTGCACTGTACACTAACGTGTTCATTTGAACATGTCGTACCTAGAGAAATTGCATTGGTTGGAATATGTTAGTTGTAGTTCTGTAGCTAAAGAATGCCTCGTTTACTATTTTGCTATATATCTGAGCACTTTAAAGGGTGCCCATATATATAACCAAATAGTAAACGAGGCATTCTTTGGCTACAGAACTGTAGCTAGGAGACTGTAGCTAGGAGTATGTTAAACCATTTGGGAAACTATTAGCAATGGAGCAATAATGCTTAGCCTCTTCCGAACACGTTCAACGTTTTGTGAATGTATCCCCTCAACTCAATCGATGACAAGGCAAAACATAGCCTATGAACTTGCCATCCGTATATATAATAGATGGTTATTATTAGGTCTACCACTTCTAAAACAACTTAATCTATTCAGTGCACAGCATGCATCAAGCTGCAGCATAAACAACATATGAAAAGAAATCGTGGCGGCATACGTCGATAGTCTACATAGTTTAAAACAAAGTAATGAAATATATTCTTATAATATTTGTTTTGAATTATTTACTTTGTATAAATATGTCATTTTTATTCTTTTTGCTTAAATATTTCTTCAGTCATTTAATGTAATGGGTCATTCAAATTTTGAATTGTGTGTTTTCTACTGATATATGAGTGTATATGAGTGTCTTTATTCGCTTCTCGTCTTCTTGGTTCTCAGTCCCATGGACTCTTCATTGCAGTGGAATTTCGTTGCGTTATGTATTACACACCTTGGTAAAACTTTCTATAATTACACTCTACACCTGGCTCGTGAAGGAAGTCGCACCTGTCGTGCCACCTGTTGACAGCATTAACCCTACCTGGTCAAAAATACCACTGACACAATATTTACGTAAGGAATTTCACCAACAATTAATACGTATTTATACGTTAATGTTAGGGTTATTACGCTTTGCTACATTGCTATATGATATGAACGTTTACATAATATATTTATTAATATTATTATTTTATAATTAACAACGATAATTATTATTGAACTTTCTGTTTTAAACATGTTAATATGATAATATTTTATTATTTTTCTATGACAATAAACGTCTTACTTTGAGATATAGTATTTACGTTTTGACGTTAAATTATACATAACGGGGTTGCTAGTACTTAGTATTGAAACTTGGATCATCAAGTGTGAATCTAATCCATATTATGTATTTAGTTGTATAATTAATTATAGAAAACGTTTAACAAAGCTGTGTTGATTCCAGGTTCTGTGAAGTCACGGCTTTTGCGTTTGATCAACACAACTTACTGTAGATCTATATTAATATACATCCGTGCTCAGACAAAACCATTTTTCGGCACGTGTGAAGCCCGATTACGACAATGAGTCGCGTGCTTAAACTTACCTGCGGAGACGCCAGACGTTCCCGAGTGTGTGGTTATAATCAGATTGGCCTCTTCCAGTATCTGTCTGATACAGTCTAAGCTTAAGGACTTTAACGTGGCTTCCAATAAATTAGCTTCATAAGCACATTAACGACTAATTAATACTGATTAATCTGGTTATTTTACCCTCAGATCAAAGAAACGTAAAGGGCTATTAAAACTCATTGCACCTCATCGGTTCCGTATATCAAATATCCCTAAAAGTACATTATTCTGTCATGTCCGTTTAATTTTTTTAAACTAATAATAAAAGCATTTGGTAAGCCATAATGTAGACGTTTCGTCCGTCAAGTTACAACCAATCCTCTTATTATCATTTAGCCACAGAAAAATAATAAAATATTATATTTAACATGTTTAAAACAGAAATTTTAATCATAACTTAACATAATTAATAATAAAAATAATAAATATATTGTCATTTGGCCAATCGATAATACTTATAGACGTTTCAAATCTATACTATGTGAATTCCTCAAGGAATAACAATCGGATTGTAACCTTATTATTGGTAATAATAACCCGAGAGACATGTATACATCTTGCACGATCAGAGAGCTTCGTTGAGGGCACTTTTTACCCTAGGTCCAGGAATATGATTGGAGTGCGATGGTCTGCATGAAACAGAGACATTATTTGTGTACCGATATGATATTACAAAATACCAATAAGTGTTTGTTATAACAGTTTAGCATCTAGAGGACATTCTTGAACATGAGAATGGAGTGTATGTATTCCTTCACAAAGCCCAAGTCTTCCAAACGGTCGCAATAGCCTTTTTTAATAGTGTATACATATATCATCGGCGTAGCATTTAAGATATTAGTAATTCAATATTATACTAATCTCAGATAAATGAATCCATGAAGTATGAACATATGCGATGAACTGTACATGGGTGAAGTCCGACATAGTTCACCATCTTCAGTTTATGAGGCGACCGCCGTCACGTTGGCAGGTGACAAATAAGAGTGTCTTCATTTGGTCAACAATGTTTAGTTTAGACATATTTTATTCACAATGGAAAACAATGTTACACCTTCATAGTGCATACAGGTGTTCCTGCTTCTCAGCATAACATCGGAGAGCTCCACAACAGGAATGATGACCCTCAACGACGTCTACAGCTACATCATGAAGAGGTTCCCGTACTTCGAGA
>JAUTBQ010192775.1:0-10214 GCA_032361185.1 Lepetodrilus ovalis | reverse complement strand
AAATGAATGTAGTTTACATTTATTACTCATATATAGTGCTACGTGCTCATAAAAATCTGTGATTGTATGCCTTTAAAAACCTTGCAAACCCATCGAAATAAATCATTTAACCTGTCGGTGATGAACGATCTATTACTTGGTGCTCAGTCAGACCGGTATAGACGCTGTTGTGAGTTCGCACACTCATGCTCACCTAGCAGTTTATGTAAATAAACAAACTGACTGCCCGGCAAAATGAGCTGATTTATTTATAACAAATAATTTTGAAAGAAATCAATCACTGTACGTAGTGTATGGTCGTCAGTTCTTTAGGTGTATAATGTCATTATCAATAAAATCAATACAGAATTCCATAGTGGAATCATATACTTGTTCTGCTTTTGCGAACAAGTAATTTGTGTATATTGGAGGACACTGCTTTAGGTGTCCGCGACCTAAGGTCATGATGGAAGAACGGTGGTCACCTCTGGTCACACATGGTCACCTGTTGTCGCTGTGTTCGCTAACAGCCAATGAAGTAATCATAGACGGACAGCACTCAATGAGGACAGCAAAGTGAACCGAGTCCAGATATTGTCCGAGTCTGTCTACATAACTGTTGTCTGAACCATGCAACTGACGTTCATGAAGATTGATGGCGGTTCATCCTAAAATCGCATTCGGTCAGCAAGTCGTCTATACCATAGATTATAATGGACCTTATTATCTATGTCTATACCTATGTCTGTACCTATGTCTATACCTATGTGGAGTATGTAACACACGGTGCACCTACAACAGATGATGTATTCACGTTGACGTGTTCTTTGATCCACCAAAACAAGTCATTAATGCATGATGCCGTGCTCTGTCTATACTGATGTCCAGTCAGTGATGTTTGAAATCCTGTAGTTTGAGATGATGCTTCCATCCCAGGCATCGAAATTACCATTAATTTTGTGTCTACGATTTAAGATTGATCAACTCAGATTAATATGGGCATGTGTGAAGAAAACTTTGAGTTGAGGGGCGTGTTTTGGTAGTGTGCACCAACAATAGTTTAAGGCCGAAAATAAATGCAGTACTGGTGATTAATTGAGTATACTTGTGCCTGTATTCATTCTCTGACGCCTGGCCTAGCGGCCACACATAGCTTAAGACAGCCCTGTCTGTATACATACAGATGCCGTGCTAGTTATACAATAGATTGGACTCGGTCTGCTAAACGAGGGACTAGCTGCAGTTGCATCATGTTGACGAGAGGTTAAGAGTATGTATTCACTGGGCCGCTAGTGTAACATGTTAGCCCAGCCCACTGCCCAACCAATGGATTTTTAATGTTAACTTTCAATTTTTTTGGCTGTTTTGCAATGGTCAATAACAAACATCTCGAGTACACCATTGGAAAAAATTATCCCCGCTGTCATACACATTTCTTTCAAGAGCCTCGTTTATGTAAGGGTTACATCTTTACCCCTAAAGAAATCGCTTGGATTAAAAATATTTGTTTTCATCGCAAATATGGCACCTTAATTTGAATTTACTTTCGGCAAATTGTGCAATGGTTAGACACTGGGGCGTATGATGTTAATCATCTTATCTACAAGCGAGGAGATGGCACGAAGTAAATACTGAGGGCAGGTCATATTTGAAATACTGATTACGACATCTGGTAATGACCTTGGTCCTGTCTACGACAGATGTCGCGCAGGAAGGCTGAGATGTAGCGACAGACAAAGACGGCGCTATCCGGAAGTCAGGAAGCGGTGTTTGCTCTTCATGTCAAATTCAACACTTTGGTGCTAGGAGGGTCCAGCTTGTTCCAGTAGCAGACGGGAGGTCATATGAATAATCATACAATGATCGGAAGGCTCAACCCAACTAGCAAATCTTGTATGAAAAAGTTGACTTTCAGCCTTGAATTATGAACGGACAAGTAATGCGACATCACCAGTGTCATCTCGACACATAACTTGGACATGCGTCTCTGTGTGCGACTTCAGTGTCTGAGTCCAGCGCCGAGAATACACGAACGAGCCACCGTAGTTTACAGATGACTCATACCTATGATCTTAACTGGTGTAACCCATAATGACATATGATGCTTCATAATGAAACCGTAGGTAACTAAGCAATATACAAACTATATGAGTTTCGGAGATGGGGAAACAATGGCAATCCGTTCAATAATCATAAGCATTACATATATAAAGAGATCCCATCTATATTTAATGCTACACTTCCTTACAACAAGAGCACTCTGACATGTCGACTACCACGAAGAGGATGTGCCATACTATTCCAAAAGTATATCGAACACAAATGCTATGTTAGGCGGTCACGCCATGACCGTAATGCTACAAACACTACGTTATGACAAGAACAGAACAGAAATATATTTCTCGAAGATCACACAGATTTATATAACAGGGCAAACAGGGCAACATGGAACAGGAAATACAGGACAACAGGGACACAAGGCATCCTAATCTGTCAGACGTATTTAACAAGTACTTCTGTACTAAACTGCATAACTACGGTCACGTTTATCCTACAACCCTATAGTTGGTTGGTGTACGTCTAAGGTTAGACTCAGGTTACTCTAGAGTTACGACGTGCTGTATAGGAATCACCTGTTGCTGCCATGTCAGTGCCACACGCCACACGTCACACGCCACAGGTAACCCACGACAGTGATGTATCTGGACATCACGATATCACTGTTACTCCGAACTGTGGTGGAATCGCCAGACTATCCATAGTCTCAGGGGGTAAAAGTAAATTATGTTTAAGAAATTCTACTGATGGGTGTAATATTAATATGGAAGGGGCGTCTGAACATCTGTATTCTCTGACTGTTCCACATAAAATTAGGAATTGCTTTGGTCCATTTCGAATATGAGTAATTGGTTGAGAATAGCGTCTGTGGCACAGACTAAAATTATCTCGTGCTAGTCCACAAGTCAGCGTGCTCCGATTGTACAAAATTGTAATATTGGATTAGGTAGGATCTCTTAATAAACTACAGTGTATGGTCCAGTGAACACCTGGTATGACAGACATTGACTTCACTGCTGCTATATATAATAGGCGTAATTACGCTGAGAGAAACATGGCACTGTATATATATATATAGCAACATCTAATCTAAATAAATACCACGGCTTTAGCAAATATATGTTTTGTGCGTGAAACATGACCACTTCCGATCCTGGGATTCGAACCCGAGTTGCTGGATTGGAAGTCAATGTGTAGTGACGCCACTGGCATTGGTATGATTTTCATATGACGAGATATACCAGTAGGAGATAGAACTAAGGCGCACAAACACGCGCACGCACTCATACACATATATACATGCGCGTGCGCACACAAACACACACACAAACACACACAGACACACACACAGACACACACACACACACACACACACACACACACACACAGGGACACTTGGTTGAATTGAACCCGTGACAAAGATACTAAGGGTACACATGTTGACCTAGACTGATGAAAGAGCATATATACCGAACTTCCGGTCTCTTAGCATTAGACATCAGAACCTAGTAATCAGTTTGACACCGAAAGAAGAAATCGGGTATTCCGCGCAGTTATACGTAATATTGTGAGCTCTATTTGGTACAGATACATGTTCAGGTAGTAAACACGGTATTGAACATGATGTGCATCAGTGTACTCTTGACTGATCACATAGGAGGTGCTTGATTTCTTTGATTGTCTTTGATTGTCCTTGATTGTCTTTCCCCCTGTTTCCACTCATCTGTCCGGGAGACTTTGCTTTCCGCCCATGTAAACAGTTCCTCTGGACCCATTGCATGCCAGACGTGACAGCTTCCAGATTATGTGGACCCACGTAAAATACGTTATGTATGTTGATTTTGAATCATGTGCAAATCATTGATACATTTTCAAACTTCTATTGCATTGTAAGTTCATAATGTGCCTGAAATACTGTACTAAGACTCCTCTCAGAGATGTAAAATCCAGCCATCAAATAACATCCTCTGTGCATCCCCTTGTCGTCGTGTACTCATAGGCTTATGGAAACAATTGTGTTGCTCGTAATTCTTTGTTCATCCTGCGTTTTTCCGGAAATATTGCGCTTGAGTACAGCTGTTAGAGCGGCAGGGTGTTAATATGTCTACAAACATGCACCGAGCCACAGCTGACATCACGTGACGGTGTTAGCGTGCTGATGTTCTCCTGGGAGGGTTTATGACGAACAATTCCCGACTCTAGCATAGTATTGGTTCGCATATTCGCAAAATGTTCGCAAAATTGTCAATACGAGCCGTGTTAAAGCGACCTCTGGCCGTTAATCCGGTCCCGGGCGCATGGCATTTGACTTCCGTACTACCGAGCATACTGCATGACTGTGGTGTTCTCCGTTCATTCAGCGACCTGGCTGAGCCTCTTTCATCATTCCTACCGTGTGACGTCCCGCCTTGCTACCCCAGCTCTAAACCAACTTAAGCTTTGAGTAAGGTTTCTGCGAGAACTAGATAACACTTGAAATTACGTCGATATAGGACCAGTGCACAAGAGGTCAACTTTGTGCTGATCTGAAGAGTGTCTATAGCTGTTGCATGACGGTCGAGAGGTGTTACAAGGGGAGGTAACCTAGAACGTACTTCCCTCTAGTACACGTTTAGTTCATACAGTTAGCGAACTCATTACTTTTTACACTAGTGTCCACTCTCGCTTCAGGTCTACTAGACCCTCTGCTGTCACCTCATCTGACAGGTCATCAAGCGGGTCGGGTTCAAATGAAAGTTGTCATGTCGAACTTCGAATTTTCGAAACAGCATGCATAGTTATCTCCTAATTGAAAACTTATATCAGAAGGCATATGGCTTGGGGTACCAAATAACATATTATTCACTGAAGCACGTCCTCCTTCATATATATTGCCGACAAACACATTAATTATTTCTATCTGGCTTTGTTTTCACTATCTGAATCGTATTTCTTACTGCGTCTTTTAATTGCTAGAAACCATTCAAATATTCTATCTATACTCATCAATCTCATTAGAGATCATAACTTGGTAAATCATTAGCATATAATATGTCCAAATGGGATCCCAACTATTGTAAAGGTTCGCCTGCTTGGTCAAAACGAATTTAGATTGCTGGGGGTTTTTAAAGTTGGATTTTAGTCAACATGAGTTGTGCTTCAGACATTACTAAATGCTTGGATCTGTGAAGTGTCTTGATTCCACCGAACTATCATATCAGACGTGTCACGAATACAGCACTCTGATTCCTCTAATGCCTGTTTTAACAGATGTCCTGGTTTGCAAGCTCGTGATACTGAGCTTATACAATCAATTCATATTTGAAACCCAAATACCATGCATATGTATTAAGGTCATGATGATTCAGTCGGCGGGTTATCTTCAAAATCGAGATTTACACACAGTATCAGAGAGTGCCGTTGAAAATCCGTGTCTTAAATACACTTGAAGAAATTAATAACGTGACTCATGCTAAAACCCAGCAATTCCGACACAGCATAACATGGAAACTGTCAGAATTTGATAACCTCTTCGGACCCCGCGTCCACAGGTGTGGAAATTTTATACATTTATTTACTGGATTCATTCAACACCTTGGTGGCATTCAAGAACATGAATGCATTCGTCAGCTGCAATTACTGAGTCCCAAATCTCGAACTTACGGCAAAATAAAAACATTGATATAACATTTACGGTAAAAAGAAAATGCGCTTAAATCTAATCAAATACCAATTAGTCTAACAATAAACTATTATTTCGTAAACAAAAATGAAAGTCAAAAGTGTCGGCCATTATAATACCGGTATCTTATATACTCAACACAATTCATTAACGGTTACTAACCTTATCTTATCGTATTAATTTAGCGTTATTGTAGAAACGAAGAATTGCCATATATTTCTACCTACTCTGGATAATAATCAAGAACTTGTAGACCCATTATATGTATGTCAAGTGAATGTACTTTGTAGTTGTAGCTAAGAACTAGTCAAAAACGGCCATAAATATCTGTGATAGTATGCCTTTAACATGAATTGTGCTTAAACTAATATTACTCATATTCTATTATTATTGTTGCAGCAACTATGGAACCGTTTTAACGGGGCGTGTGGCGTGTGTGGAGACCCCTGGGGGCCGTCTCCTAGAGCTCACGAGAGGGGCGGGCGCTTCTATTCTGGAACACCAGTCCGTGAATACAACGAGGGAGACATAATAGAAGTGACATCAGACATTACAGCCAATCACAGAGGCTGGTTTGAATTCCGGTTGTGTCCGTACGATGAACCTGATGATGACGACATCGAGTGGGATGACGAGGGCAACTTCCGGGAAGTCTCGCACACGTGCTTAGACAAACACCTGCTTCAGACGGAGGATGGAGAGACCAGGTGGTTCCTGCCCGAGCCATTCCGAGTTGGCACGTACACAGTCCGGGTTCAACTCCCGTGGGGCTTACACTGCAAGAACTGTCTCTTCCAATGGAAGTGGAATGTTGGTAAGGAATGCGATGTTTGAGTTTGACCAAAAGGAGGAAATAATCATAATAATAATAATAATAATAATAATAATAATAATAATAATAATGTGAACATTTATATCGCGCCAAGTCCACGCTCGAAAGCATGCCCAAAGCGCTTCATTACCAGTCTATGGATATGTTTGCACTCAATATACAACCCAGGCTGCCGCTCAAGGTTATCATTCACATGTCCATCTCATACTTCCGGGTACCCACTCTCTGCCACTTGCCTAAGGTGACACGACAAATTTTCAACCTATGTCTCAGTGTGTCAGGAACGATTCGGTCATCCAGGTATTGACTACCGAGCTCCATCGTGCCAACTTCAACCTGAGCGGTCAACCGTGCAAAGCAAATGCCATAATAATACTTGGGTTGTACCAACATTAATTGTACGTTTTAATTGCAAACCGGTAACAATTTTAGTGGTTTTTTTAGGAAATACATTCTATTAAATAGTATTCGTTGATTCATAACCCAAAGCTGATATGTAGATGTATTTTGACTCGACCACATTTCTTGTTCTATGTTTCAGCCAACAGTTGGGGACAGGACCCTGACGGGACATCCTGTATGGGTTGCGGCAAACAGGAGCAGTTCTTTGCCTGCTCTGATATCATCATTAATCCGTCGGACGGCAGTGAACCGTGGCACCCACCGGAACTCCCGGAAGAGCCGTCTTACCCGGACACTCCGTCTTATCCGGACACTCCGTCTTATCCGGACACTCCGACAGACACACCTATATATCCAGCTCACCCACTGCAGCCGCCAACTTCGCCTTCGTTCCCGGTGGACACGCCGTTCATGCCACCCATGCACCCGTTGTTTCCTCCCGTTGGTCCTCCTCAGAATCCACCCCAACCCCAGCCTCCATTCCTCAATCCGCACCCACCCTTCCTGCCGCCCGGAACCCCGCTCTTTCCCTCAGTGCCCCAGCCTCCTCTGTTCCCGCCACTGCCGCACTTTCCACCCGAGCATTTCCCCAGCACACCGGCCCCACCACAAACCACTCCCAAACCGTTCGTGTTCCCAGACAACGAGGTACCAGAACGTGTCACATGGCCACCCGTCGTGACGACGCCGCGTCCTGAGATCTCCACTCGGCCACTCGGTCATCGCAATGTCGTCCCCAAGAGTCGGACAGCCAAGCCGGTCAATTTCTGGAAGTGGCTGAACAGAAACAGCCCCTGGATCACCAAGGTGAAAGCGACTCCAGCGCCCGCCACCAAGAGACTGCCACCCAAGGCGTTACCCTGGTGGGTGCGGTCTCCCGGAAGCAGTCTGCAGGCGGGCTTATGGAAGGTATTCAGCAGGATAAACGACAGTTTGATTGACAAGAACGACACCAGGAACAGACTGGTCACCAAGTCCAGTCATAGCTCTACCCCAACCCCAACAACCACTGCAACGGTTAAAACCACAACACCAACCACTACAACACCAACTACAACAACGACGACGAGGACGACAACTACTACAAGAACTCCTCCATCAACAACAACGCTGTTCCCTGGCCAGACATCTGAAACGTTCCCCTGGTGGATATACTTCGGTAGGAGGGACCGGCCCTTCTCGCATCTGCCGTACTGGCTTGGCGGGGAACCTGACCCCACGCCGTATGTGCCCCGTACTCTCCGACCCCCGGAGTCCGCTCCCAATTCAAAGGACACGTTTCCGGATTTTGATCCCGGGAAACCGATCAACTCTCCCGCCGCAGGGGGGCCCAATGACGTATTTCCCCTGGGAAGAGTGTGCATTCCCGCCGGGATCTGGGTCGAGAGTCCAGACATGTGGGAATGGTGCAAGATGAACTGTGCTGTAGGCAATTGTCCACCCACTCATTGCATATGCTCAGACTCTCAACATAAGTAAAATCCTTCTCCAATAGAGGCCCTCAACATTAGTATTAGTACGGTGCAATCCACATTGACGTCCTGTGTATCTGATGTTGGTATTCTCGATCTCTGGACATCTTCTCATTACGTACTAATGTCAATACTTTGATACGCAGCGGCTCCTGCTGGAACACTCACGCACCATTGATACGAGGACAAGTTAGTTGTCGGGGGACGTCCGTGGCAAACAATCACGTGTTGGTACCGCCATCGTGCTCCACTGGAGAAGCTAGACATGCGCACATAACTTCTTGTTTTTGTCAGCTTCCGGTATAATGTGATTGCTGTAAACAGCGACACTATCAGTATTGAAGTAGAGGTGGGGAAGACAGTATTAGGCGAGATGGCACTGCATGTGAATCTAGTACGAGTTATCTTGAACTTACCGTGAAAAATCAGTCATAATCACACGTCTGTTTTGTACATTCTTATACATATTTGGGAAGAGAATGGATCGTCAAGACTGGGTTAAGAGTAGATTTACATAGTTATGAGAAGTCAGCGTCAGACTTGGTTTTACAGTTGTAAGAAAACATCATTAGACATGGTTAGAGAGATAAACAGTTGTGAGAAAACATTAGATATACACCATAGACATGACCACACATAGATTCGGAATTATTTGACATCATTATTATTATGCGACATCATCATCATTATCAACTTGCTTGCCTGTGAAGTGTATTTGCTATATAGGTATGGCAATTATATTTATAGTATTATATGCATCAAATAGTTATTTGTACATGTAGTTATCTGAGAGAGAACCCATGACATTAGATACATTGCAAACTTTTAGTTATGCTGTATGTAGATAGATAGATAGATAAATT
This sequence comes from Lepetodrilus ovalis, assembly GCA_032361185.1. Taxonomy (NCBI): domain Eukaryota; kingdom Metazoa; phylum Mollusca; class Gastropoda; order Lepetellida; family Lepetodrilidae; genus Lepetodrilus; species Lepetodrilus ovalis. Next base: position 947 of record JAUTBQ010192775.1, on the reverse strand, counting down.
CCCATTGTAATACAATTATATCCTTTTTTTTGGAATGGAAGCATGCTATACCGGTAACGCTTGTGTTGCAAAGCTATATATATATATATATATTATTTCAATCACATTTACGCAACCGTGCTCACGATCAACTCCATTTGGTTATTGTATTATTATAAAATATTGGTTGTCCTCAAGTGCTTGCGTTGTGGACAAGTGGTTAGCTTCAACTGTAATCTGCGACTGTAACATGTTGTCAGTACCGTCAATGGTACACACACTAAGTGATTGGAAGTGATTGGGAAACATATTCAACACAATAATGGTAGCACGTTCTTTCAATATAGTTAAGCTTCTTTCCTTGAGAGGATTACCTCAAATATGTAAGTAATTTGTTGCTTCCTTGAGATTATAATACTATAGTGCTAGTATACTACTGCTTCTACTAAGATTAATACTATTATAGTGCTAGTATATAACTGATTATTTACTTCGCTTTCTTTTTTAAAGTTGTACATTGTACATAGGGTGTATGATAATGTCTGGAAAAATACAGTTTCGGAGGAAACGTATTTATGTATATATACAAAGTTGATACTATATATAGAACAGAGAACAGTATTTCGGTAACTGTTGCTTGTCCTGTTGGTTGTATGTTAGTACAATATGTTCCTTCTACTCTTACACCGAGCTGTGAGCACTTACGAGGACATGTTTACATGTTAAGTATTGTGTATATCTGTACATAGAGCGGCACGTGTTATATAGCTACCACGCTTACTGCATACACAGTATTTTATACCTTTCTATATTGTTTGTTATAGCAAATGAATAAACGACGAATCTTTAATGTTTGCGTTGGCTATTTTGTTCTTGTGTTCTAAATGTTATCTAAGTATTAACATATTGAAAAGGATACTTTCTGGATCATACACTCTGAGCCCATGGTCATTTCAACACGTATAACC
>JAUTBQ010192764.1:0-10214 GCA_032361185.1 Lepetodrilus ovalis | reverse complement strand
TGGTCTGCATACACATAGAAATTCATTTAGAGAGAGAGAGAGAGAGAGAGAGAGAGAGAGATAGAGAGAGAGAGAGAGATAGAGAGAGAGAGTGAGAGTGATAGTGATAGTGAGAGTGAGAGTGAGAGAGAGAGATAGACAGAGAGAGTGAGAGTGAGAGTGAGTGTGAGAGTGATAGTGATAGTGAGAATGAGAGAGAGAGAGAGAGAGAGAGAGAGAGAGAGAGAGAGAGAGAGAGAGAGAAAGAGAGAGAGCGAGATGCTATTGTGTCTAATTGATTATATTTGCAATTAAATATGTAAGCAGAACGTAATGTTTACACTTGAATATCAAGCAATTGACATTTGTTTATTATGCATTGTGTACATTGTTATAATGGTCGGGTTTCGACTTTCATTAATACTAAAATATTGACCATCAAAAACAGTATGTTCATGTAGGCCTACAGAATGCTCACATGAATTTCATGTCTCCGTGAGAGAATTAGGCAAAGCCACATAACGTACATCTTCCAGCAACTTGGTGGGATTCATGTTTGCAGGCCACGTACATGTGTACGCCTTCACAGTGCACTTGTCAGGACGCACGCCTGTTGGTCACCACCGTCCTGCATAGACCGATACTAGAACTATATCTCGTGACTCTGACCATCTCGAGTCAATCTCCGGAAGGTCATCACTTCCCTATTTGATTACAGTCTAACAAGACAGCGGCACACGTGTCCAATTCGTCCGGCAATAATGACCAGATTTACTTAGCGGCAGACGTTGTCTTAACATTTGCAGAGTTGCCTGTCGCTGACATGCCACCGGAAGTTGAGGAATACTCGCACGTAAACTGGTTCCATGTGTACGTACAGTAGCCAGTGTTCTTTACTTAGTGAATGATGATAGACAGGAACTCGCCATCACGTGATCAGGTCAAAACAAGCGGATTTGACGTTGAAGTTGATGTACGATGCTTATTCGAGTTGTGGCATAGCCTTGATGCATATACAACTGTATCTGATATTGCCAAAAGACAATGTGTTCAAGAAGAATGTTTAAGGGCGCTCATGGACGTTGCACGAAATGACAAACGTCAATAATACACTTCACATAATATTTCTTTTCTTGCTAAATGTACCTAGTGCAAACCACAAAGATTGCTGGAGAAATATTTTCACAAGCAAAATATACTAGTATTTTACAGCAAACCCTAAAAATAATAACTGATATCGATACATTTATAATATTTTCTTTGATTCTGTCTCTCTCAGTGTGAAGTGATTATTAAGTCTACGGCCGCCAGCCGTACTCATCTCTACACGTACAGCAATCTCGATTTCAAATGGATACTTAAACACGGAGCATGTTACACGTCTGAGCATCCTGTGAATGCTAACCATACATGTACCAGTGAACATGTCTGAAAACAAACATATCATTGCGGAACATTCTTCAAGTGAGAACGTGTTATTATTTCATTATGATCGCAGTGTAAATTTGCACCGCGAAGAATAAATCGTTAGACTGTCATAATCTCAAATACTGTTCATAAAAAAACTCCGCTCTCTCAGAAATCGCTCTCATTGTGATTCTTCCTTCTTGAAGCGAGCGCTATGAAGCATAAGTGGTTCGTCAGTACATACAGACTTTCTGAGCCCATCCAGACCCGAGTAAACTCCAAACAAGGAGAAAAAGGCATGCGCCATATTCGCTCAATTCTCGGCACGAAAATGCGAGTCAATATTGTCGTAATGCTATTACAAGAGGAACAGATACCATGGGCGTGAACCTCCATTGATCTTCTGAGTCAACATTTAAGTTAATAAGCTTCGCAAGAAATGAAGATATTGATGCATCTATTGTTCAATCTGTTAAGATGTTAAGGTCACAAACAGCATAAACTGTGCAATAAGAGAGCGGCCGTTCGATTCTTCCCTCTTTTACCTGCCACGAGCAATTACCAATACGTCCTTGATTTGCTGAATTCCATAATGTTTATTTTGATTCATAGCGTATGGGAAGGACTTCCGTCTATGGATGTGAGCAATTTTCGCAGCGAGACTGTTGTTAGAGATTATATGGAAGCACGGGTCATGTTCGACTTAGATGGTCATAATTGTCCCTCTTTATATCAATGCATACACGTCCGGGTAAAAGTCGATATATAGACCAACTACGTGCATACGTGAAGACTACAAAAGTACTATTTACTCAAATGTTACACGTACGTAAATGCATGTGTCGGTATGCCCTTGATCGTATTTCTATTTCGAACACAATTAGATACCCTCTCAACGAAATACCAGTCGTTCATTGATTAATTGATGCATTAATGAGGTTAGTAGGATGACTTCCCAGCAGGGTTTGCCATTCCATGATGACGACATTCGGTTGATATGAGACTGTAGTGTGAAACTATAGACATATGACATAATCTTTGATATGCATTATGCATACAATGTATATGGTACTTGTAAATACGTGCATATCCATGTTCCTATACATAAACAGAGCATGGTCTAATTCTCAATGCTCATACGTCAATTCTCAGAATCAGATATCTTCGCTCTCCATGAGTGAAATATTGATGCCATACGGATTCCCTTTCGGGAGAGACGTACAGATGATATGACAAATAACACCGCGCAATATCCTATTCATTGATGCGTCCTTTTAATGATCCCGTTTAAACGTACGTTAAACAGGTAAACTCGTCCCCTGGTCACTCAACAGCCAATGGGATCGTTGTCATGTTATATTATATACGAACAATAAGCTATATGTATGCCATGGGCTGAACAGGTACTACAGATATATACACCCACGAGGAAAGGTGCCCTAGGAAGAGAAGAGCCCAGTGTCATCCAGGTGGGCAATGTTTTTCTGAAACGCATTGTTCATGGCAGTGGTCCTCAGATAGGCAATAGACTGAAAATAACATAATTGAAAGCAGTGGAATCCATTTCGCCCTAACTGCATCCCCAGTGGTTCACTCTCTCCTCCTATGGCTGTCAATTACAACACATCAATGCCAGCAAGATGCTGACATCACAGAAGGCTTGTTATTATCAGGATAACGTGAGCACTACCTCTAGTAATAACAGGAATCTCTGAAATGAAAATGACACGTTTGGGTATTGAACATATCTCACTGCAAACACGTCCATCCTCCCTCTATCTGTGGCCGTTACCTTCGCCAATATCTGGCGCCCGACCCTCCCCCTTTTCCTCTCTCCCACAGGCGTCCCATCCCACCCCCCACCCGCGTTGTCTTCGACGCATTCAACGTCAAGTTCAGCACGTCTTTCTCAGATTCGTGTTCAGGAAACGTTCATTAATCTAGCTCTACTTGTAGGTTGCGCTGCGGTTGTTACTTTCAGTCTGCAATCTAACTTTGCGAAGGGTAGTCATTGCCTAGCGTGCACTCTAATAGACAAGGCGCTGGCTGCGGATTGCTTCTCCTCAGAAAGAAACGTGGTCATTAGAAATCAGAATTGAATAGCTACAAGACAGGGGGGCCATTGGCCATTGATTCCAAGAGAGTTAAATAAAGCTTCCGAATCAAAAAGCTGATTGATTTCATTGAGCGTGGTTATTTACAATGTTAATAATCACGACACATTGACTGGAAGTGTCATGACAATCTGTTAATTACAGGGTAGTTCCCACCTTCATGTGTGCGCCGATGAAAAGAATGACTGGACAGCGTCAAAATTATCTAATATTTTAATGTCCAAGGGACAAAACATATGTTATATTGACGCTGGACAATCCAGGTTTATGACGCATTCATAAATCATTGCTTAACTGTCTAACTAAATACGTATTTCTTTAACATGATATCATTGTAGGGTAGAATGTTTCTAAATTTTCATTCGCATTATCACAACAATGAGTAACACTATCGCCATGACGTGTTTGCGATGACTGAAACTGTGTTTATATTCTATGTCACACCCCTTTTGTGTCCATGTTTGGTTAAATCTTCACCAAAGAAGAACACGCATGTCTCAACAAGGCGATCAAGAGAATATGAGGGATACGATTACGTAATAATATAGTACAATGTAGTATGTTGCACTGTATACTTCAAATACTATGCTGTTATAAAGATATGCAAATGCCTGTATAAACAATGGGAATAAGCAAGGGACGAATTGCTAGACGCATACTGTTCGAAATAATCTACCCCCTCGCTCCTGTATTTGCTCTCTCTCTCTCTCTCTCTCTCTCTCTCTCTCTCTCTCTCTCTCTCTCTCTCTCTCTCTCTCTCTCTCTCTCTCTCCGATTAACCAATAATTCTGCACGCAACATTTATATAAACCCGTATTACATAGAAACGACGACTTTCACCGATTTCCATGTCATGTGAGCCATAAGAAACCAGTTAACGTCACGCTTGCTCCAATATTTTAACCATGCATACATGTATGCAAACCAGGTAGAAATAATATCCGACATTAAAAAAAAAACCAACAACTATCAAATATTGGTTAATACGGTAAGTTAGCAATTTAACCAATGCATGACATTAACCCAATATAATCACTGGGCTTCTTGACGAGTATGGGCAATGACTTTCTATCTCAGCCGTGACTCCAACGCTCCAGCAATTGTCAGATTCTCTCCGTAATGACACGTAATTTCCAATATTGACGTTCTAATCGGCGGATAACGTTATGCATGAACTAGACAAATCTGGAAGTACTTAAAAAAACATTCAATGCAGAGAAATATCATTGAACCATATTACAGCAATTTCCCGGTGTAAATGAAAATATTACCTTCGCGTGAGCTGCATGTAGAGTAACGCCGATTGCAAGTGTAAAAAGTTGGTAGAAACTCCATGAGGCAATAGATGTGCATCATTTATGAAACAAATTAGACTCATGTATTATCTGGAATGGATGGATGTACAATGCATATTATAATTGCATTTTCGATTATTATTCAACATTATCTGAGAATTGTCTAACTGGTCTAACAGTTATTTGGCATAATTTAAGTCATTGCTACCGAAGGTATGTCTATTCGTATACAAATGCTACACAAATCGTTGACCACCAATATACCAGTTTAGTTAGCGTGACATTCATCAGCGTTAATCATTATTAACGAGTACATAAAAAAAACACCGTGTGACTCCCCAATGCAGGCCTGTAATATAGTAATACTACTAAAAACCTTTACAGCAACTTTTCAAATGTCAAGTCTGGATTAAATCACGTTAGATTGGTTTCCGTTTTCGTTGAGCTTTACAACTACAAAACCATTCTGGAATCCATGTTTGGGGCTGATGTATTGAAGTAAACCCTACCACGGATGCGTATTACACTTCAAAATGTTCTTATCACTAGGCATATGCATTCACCCCCTTCTTGAAATACGACAACTTTAATAGAATCAGGTGTCACCGTTTCAATAAGTATAGACATTATCTGATGTACGACTTCATCATTTGTCGTACTATAATAAACTAGGGTATTGTTTCTCGACGCTCTCGTATACTACGAGACCATAAGCACTGTCGTAGCGATCTCCAATACCTGGCATTTACGAGAGTGCTATGGTCTCGAGAAACGATACCCTGATCCGCTGAAATGTCTTCATAGACATAAATATCCATTAGTGGTAAACAATTAGTAAACTGTCCTAATTAATCCACGTACCAATCTAGATGGAGTATCGGCAATTATGTATCAGCCAATTCCTTAGAACAATATCAAGAACGGGGTAAGGGAATTCAAGCACGTTTATGAACCCTCGTAGGTCTACGGAGATCTAAAAGCCTTTTCTTTAATGTGTAAGCAGTCATTCTGTTTCCCACCTTGGAGTATCCAATGGCTATTTTACACAAGATATGTGTTAAAACGTACAGCAATAGCCTAGGCTGGAGAGATTTTGCTCTTCGACCGCTCTTGGCAAATTGAAATAGAATGGTTTTATAGCTGTCTCCGAGTAGTGAAATCGACATGACAGGTCGGGCATCTGTTTCACTCAATCAAACAAATGGCGGTTTTTCTCTCACTTCAGGAAGAAGTACACGTTGACGGTGCTAGTAGGGCTGAACGCCAAATGTTGCTACAATAGATGCCACTATTTGGTTCCGTTGAAATGTTCTATTTGTTCGTTCAGAGGCGTAACATTTGCGGTCAGATTATAGTTTGTTCGACTTGCTATCGTGATCGTGACTGTATACCTCCCGTTGAATACCAAGAAGTAGCCTACATTAATTACATACACAAGTAATACTGAACGATATCTATATTCTGTAATTCTCGATTCTCTATTTGTTAATTCGGAGACATAACATTTGTAATCAGGTACTAGTAATAGTTTCTTCAAATTATTATCAGGATATTGCCTGGAGTTTTCCAATTGAATACCAATGCATTCCTGAAGGAAAGAACATAATTATCTTTGAGATGTAGTCTCAGGTGTGAGTCATGTATATTCCTGTTTGAAAAGATCGGGTTAATTACAACTAATTCCCATTGCTTAATTTCCAATGTGTTGGTAACAATGTGAAAGAAATTTGTTTTATAAAAACAAATAAAAGCATTACTCAAGAAACACTATTTTATAGGTATTCGCAACAAACAAAAAACCCATGTCCATGGGCCTGATATCATCAAATATCCCATATACTATTCACAGTTGTTCTGTCCTTTTAAATCATCAACTAGGCTTTGATCACCGTTCGCAAGGAAAACCTTCACCGAGCGCCATCGGCCGAGCCAGTCAGATGCCAATTAAATATTTCAAATGTATTTTTCATGAAGCGTCCCTAACTCGTAGAAAGCCAAGCCGCTCTGCCGAGATTTAAAAGGATTTTGGAGGTCTCCACGCAATCCAATTAATATTAGTCGTACACGACAGAAGCTGCGAGGGACATAATCGAGAGCCGTCGGTCGGTGTAATGGAGACAGTGCGAGCTTTCTAGACAGAACATCGGGCCTGTAGAAGGATAGCTCTGTGCTATATTAGTCTATCGCCCTCCACCTATGTGAACTGCATTTTCTTTTATATAAAAAAGAGTTGGTGTAGCAAACTTTGGGTCATATTTATGAACTGACACCTCATTTTACATATTAGAGCAAAATCATAAATACCCCGCCTCCGTGATTCTACAAGAGGAACAATAAAGAAATACATTCAAATATTGGTAGATTACTTGAAACACTGCATCGTTAATGTCAGGATAGCCGTCGGTGCTGGAGAGATAAATGATGCGTCGAGAAACGCATCAAAATGTCAAGGAATACTTGATACATGTTTGTCACTTCCACTGAAGAAGGTGACACGTTTATGCGGTGATAAGGTATGAGTATATCACTTGGTTTCAACAGATGAACAAATTAGGTGCTGGCTGTACTGATGCAAGCAAACGGTCACCTTCATAATACGCTATCGACACTCGCTGATCTCAGATTTATAATTGACTACTGTATAATTATCTCATACTAGCAACCCGTATGTACTCTCCCACGCAATCAGTTTGTCTTTGAGCGTGCATACGATCCATAAACGATCAATTCCAATATACAATCAAACGTCGGGAATTGCATACCATGGATCCACTCGTATGTTATTATATTCGAATTATATATCTTTCTGAATAATAGCAAGAGCTTGGTGTGCTCTCGTTGGCCTAGAGAACAACGCTAATGAACCAGTTTATATACTCTACCCCCTATGGCGAACGATATCCGACGAGCTAAGCCCTCGCCTAGCTATAGCATCGTTCACCTGCTTCTTCAGAAGCTGTGAGGATCTAAGGCTCTAATAGGAACCAACACATTACTTGTGGAGTTGGTCAATCGAAATTAAGATAAATTGATTCTAGAATCATCGCGGGCGGTGATGGGATGGAAATGGGATTAAGAAAGAGAAGAGCGTGGAGTCTTAGTAAACAGCATTATGTCTCATCTAATTGCAACTCAAAAACAACTTTGTCATTGTCAGTGAGAAGTGTATTGTTCTCGAAGGAGAACAGATTGTATTGATTCCATCTAAAGCCGATGCTGGGAGGGGGTGTAGGGTGACATAGTAGAACGGTACAGCGGTACCCACATGCTTCTACGCAAAGAAGTCAAATAAGTTATATCATAGGATTCCTGAGGTTAATCCACTCAATAAAACCAGAGGATATCTGTTACAATTAACGCCTGCTGCGAATCGTACATTCGTACTGTAATTCCATGACCATAAGCTTTGTAGTAGATCATGCAAATAGCTTACACATATTAGAATTAATTGAAGAGCATTAATTACGTTTTTGGTCATTCACTGACATTCGTAAGGCATGTGTTATTAGTATATTAATAACTAACTATAGCTTAACAAAATATAACGAATTAATTGAAGAGTATCGTTAAGTTCGGAACACATTCGTATTCCACTGTTTGCAGTTATTTATTAAACCTAATTACATATATCGTTAGCACAAACTATTTATTGAAAAGAAGATCGACTCTACAACAATCAAATTCAAGTACTACCATAGTGAAACAACGTGTAAATATGAAAATGCTTATTACATACATGTAAGACGATTTTCTTATATTACAACTTACAACTGGTATGATTTTTTCCAGGAAATGACAATGTGTTAAGTCAAATGTTCCTGGCGTATAGGCACTGGCCATTGATGGTGACGAATACTGGACAATGACAATGCATTATTGTTGCACGAGGCTGGTTAGGCAGCCTAGTTGTTTGCGTATTGGTCATCCAACTAATCTGTGAATTATATAAATTGCCACGCAACTGTATGTTCAACCTGAGCAACCTGTCAAGACCTAAAGAGACAAATTGATTATACAAATTAACTGGATATCGTAGAGATATATTATCTACGATAATATTATTTCATCTATAAGTTTTCATTTCCCGTAGCATCTAACAATTATCTTTAAAAATTGACGTCCACATGATGGGTGTCGTTGTGTGGTAAATCAATAACCCACGCATATAGTAACTGATACACCCCGTTATACCCACCCCCACGGACACATCATACCCACCCCCTCGGACACATTATACCAACCCCCCACGGACACAGTTCCCACCCCCACAGACATATCACTCACCCCACAAAGGCATGTTCTTGTAGTTTTTTTACTTCCATTAGATGTAGTGTGTATGCAATTAACTATGTGTTTTAGTAATGAAAATAGAGTGCACAAACACATTTAATAGCTCTGAAATACGGATGAGTCAACTGCTTTAATTGGAATCAATCAGTGTCCCACCTGCTTAGGCTTATTTGAAAACTTAATATTGACGAACCGCTTTTTTAAAGGGGCAGTTCCATAGGTCATATAATAAATTGAGCAGCTTTATGTTGAAAATAATATCGAGAATTAATTACGTACTGATAGCTCTATAGATATTACGGTAAATTGAACTGCTTTATGTTTGAAATAAAGAGTTAACCATGATTTCACTGACTAGTCAAATCTAGTACTGGAATACGTCATCGGATTCGTCGCCTACAATGCACGAGTAGACTTCAACGTAACAAAATCAGCGCAGTAAACAGCAATCGACGTTTTATTAATGACTAAGCAGGGGAATCTTTTCTCCATTTTAGGCTATTAAAAGAGCATTAACACAATCAATGAGTGAGCTGGTCTAACTGATTATTTGCGATGGGCCGCTAAACATTTGGTGGCGGGTCGTGATGAGCATAATAATGACGAAACAGCTTGGCTGAGACTCAAAGACGAAAAGGAGCAAGGCGGGTTACCTAGTTATACAGAGTTACTCAATCGTGAAGGCAAGAGATCATACGAAATTGATTTCCAGAAGAACAATGACCTTCAAGAAGTCAAAGGCGATCAGAATTGGGTGTCGGGACACCGTGATAGGGTATTTAGATAAGGACCCTAACTGATGACAAAGAAGTATTATTACCAGACTATTTAGGAATTGGGTAATATCACGTCATTGCAGCAAATGAAAAAAATAACCATTGCCATCTAGCTCTGGGTAGATACACATATGACAAGGATGCCATTTGGGTTGATACAATCCACATCAGAAGAGCTTGTCCTGTTCCAGGAGCCTAAACAGTTCCTAACAGGACACTGGCAGGACATTTTCATTTAGGGTTCATATTGTAGCATCCACGCCAAGTGTCCTGACACGAACTCTTAAAGGGGCAAGATCATACTTGCATAGGGAAAAATGGTCACTATCGGGGTTATTACATATTCTGAAAGA
>JAUTBQ010192753.1:0-10215 GCA_032361185.1 Lepetodrilus ovalis | reverse complement strand
GGAGAGAGAGGGTGGTCGAGGGGTGTGTGGTGCTGGTAGGGGTACAAAAATGTCGAGAGGGGGACTGATATAGATGTATAAGAACGAGTGAGAGAGCGAAAGAGAGAGAGAAAGATACAGATATAGGATAGATTGAGTGGTAAGGAAAGTAGATACGATGCCATTCAATGACTGATCTACTATCTATGCATTCACTTATTCAGTACCACACTGGTATATATTTATTACTATATAGAATTGCCAATGTGCAACTTTGTTCTAGGAAGGCTGGTCATTTACATCCAGGATGTCGACAATAACCCACCAGAGTTCAACAATGCCAATTATGCAGCGGAAGTTACTGAAAATATGGTCCCAGGCACCCCAGTCACTTTCACCTATCCGGACACGTTTAGTGTCTCAGACAATGATACGGTAGGCCTATTATACTGTAATATAGTATCTGTGCAGAAGAGGACAATAGTAGACACATGCATGCATATGTAACTGATTGTTAGAGTGAGGGTATGCAGACAAGGTGCACACAGAACTGGACAAGGTCAGTCAGAGATGTGGTCTGCAGATAGTCCTGGAAGTGGGCAGACAGTTATAAGGTGGATTCACACTACAGCGTTTGGGCCAGCGTAAGCCAGCGTTTGGAAAGTCTCAGAAATGAGCCCATACGTCGGCGAAATTACGTTCGCGAGAAGGATTATTTTGATCCACATTACGAACCTTTTTAGTCCAGCGCACATCAACCTTTAAGAACTTTTACGAACGTTTGCGAGCGTTTGGCAGCGCTTGCCAGCGTTGCACTAACTTTTACCAAGTTAGGCCTAGCGTGTGTGCAGCGGTCGCCGACTTAGGCCAACATAAACAAACTTAGGCGAACGAATACTCAGCGTAGATCAACGTTTGGCGACATTTGCACTCCAAGTTCGTAGTTCCTCCTCACCCGCTTCCGGTCCTCCATCTGTGAGAGAAAGTGATTCTTCTAGCAACATTTCGCTTTATATACCCAAATTTTGACAGGCGTACGATGACGTTCGTCAACCGAGCACAACTTAGGCCGACTTAGGCTTGTTTAGCACAGTGCGAAGAAACTTTCACAAACGGAGCACAACTATCAACAACGTTTATTTCCAAAGGTCAGCAAATTTTCAGCATGTTGAAAAATGTCACCGAATACCACGTTCGCCAGCGTTCGCCAACGAATACCAACTTTCATAAATGTTGCCAACTTTTGCATGCAGAGCCCGACGCGTGTCCAAACGTTGGTACACGCTGCCCAGACGCTGTAGTGTGAATCCACCTTAAAGGTGCATACAAAACAGTTACTGTGTCAAGTCAAAGAGTAATAAAATATAAAATATGCATGTAGCCTAATAGAGATGGACGAGGTTGGATGGACATTATGACCAAGTGTTCATATACATATTGAGATACGAGCTTTAGTTTAACAGTAACGAGACATGAATACATAACTATGTGTGGTTGGACACATATAACTTATGCATTTTATCATATCCGGCAGCATAAACTTAGCAAAGTGCCAGAGCATTGCATTGCATAACATGTAAATATTGGCATTTGAATGTACACGGTACCACAGTAGGCTCGTCCCAGTAAACGCGGCCTAGAAACAATTAAACAAAAACGAAAAACGAATACAAAATATAATGTTGGCTTCGAAACATAATCGAATAGCATAATTATAATACAATGTTGGTAGCTAATGCAGGTGTAATGTGCACTGCATTATGTAAGCTGGAAGTCAACTCTTGTCTCTACAGGCTGGTAACAGCTTCATTAGTCTGAGCCTCCAGGGGAAGTATTCAGACTACTTCGACATCTACCCAGACAACGTGCAGACACAAGGGGCCCTCTCCATCCGGGTACAGAACTCGTCTGTTCTGGACTATGAAAGGATTAAAACTATTACGTTGTTGGTAGGTATGGCACCTTACCTGAAGCCTTCAACTGTTCAGCACTAACAACCAATATCGCATCAACATTATTTGTGGACCGAAATAATGTAGCGTGTATTTTTGTACGATGTTGATAACGATACTTTTTTCTGTAACATGAAACTAGAATATGTTTGACAATGTTTGAATTAATGATACACAATACATCAAATTAATGGAAACAAAGCTTTGACCAGTATCAGTAGTGAAATAACGCAATGTCAAATGATGAAGTAATCACTATAGCGTCCAACTGCATTCGAATACCCACGGTCTGACGTTAGGTGGGGGGAGGGGATTCACACATTCCCGATTTTTACTGCCGTCCTTGAAAAAATCAAATGTCGGTCCAAGATCCTGAGATTCGGGGCGGAAATAAATTTAAAAAAATGTAAATATAAAACATTTAATCACGACAACAATCAGATATTGTTCAGGAAGCGTTCCGATTAAGCCGTTTCCAGCCGAATGCAATCCGACAGAGATCTGACAGTGACCCGACAGTGAACCGACGCATTCGGCAACATCTGGACGCAATCTGGACTCAATCGACAAGAAACGGCAATGAAAATGTTCTCCAGATCATGCGGAGTAAAACTTCCTAGCAAATCCCTGTCCGCAATTACCATGTTCGATTTGTACCTCATATGCCGAGGCTCTCGGCCTGAGTGTAAATAAAGGTTCTGTTCTGTTCTGTTCACACAGTGCCGATTACGGCTCCCGTTTTAGATCCGACAGCGCTACGACACGAAAAGTGAAACAGTTGGATTACTATCCTCAACGATCTGGAATGTCCTATGATTGTCTGAACTCCCGATAGTGGTGTGCGTCCCGTAACATTCGGAAAACTCAGCCGATTTTGGCTAGTCGGATTACAATTGTGACTGCATCCTGACAGATTCTGCTGTTTCGGTTTAAAATCGTAACAATGTCCTGTGTTGTCTGGACGATGTCCTGTGGATCGGGAAGCTGTCGTGATGTCTTCCGCCAGCGTCGGTTCACTGTCTCACCACGGGACATGTTTGGTACTACCAATGATAGTGTTTTACCATGCGAAAGATACTAATCGGATCAAAATAGGATTGCGAACTGGAGACGGGACGAATTCGGCTGGAAACGGCTGAATCGGAACGATTCCTGAACAATATCAGATTGTGGTCCCGTTTATTGTTCATAGCATACAGATACCCTGCTGCTAATGACATCTAGCGATTGGTTAATGCAGCGATACAGACTAGACTTGCTCCTCAACGTGTATACACTCAAAACGAACATTATTTGTAGTTGGTGTTACGACCTCTGACTTCAGTCACTGTTCCATCGACTTGGTCACACCATACAGCTTATAATTACCGTTGATTAAAAACACATTGATGCTAGGAGGCCTTATGATACTTTGGGTAAGAAATAGGATACTACACTCGCTTCCTCGGGCATACATCTGTTAAGAAATGGAAGCGAGGTTAGTATCCTATAATGATAGAAAAAAATAAAGGAACGCATGTATTGTAATAGATATATGACACGACATTGTTGCTATGCGGTTTAATAACCATTCCAACCTAACTAATATGCCTAAATGTAACAACACTATTTATTTGCTCGTGTAGAACATGATTCAATGAATACATTACCAATGTGATATTTATTAAAGGTAAGTTTGAAACTGTGTTATTCTGAGAAATAATGGTAAGACAGTACTTGACGTTATCGGTATGATTTCAGGCGGAATAGCAACACAACAAGTTGCTAAACACGTCAACAAGTCAAACAAGTCAAATGTATAGACTTTGGAACTTATAAGGGAATGTATTGTTTTGAAGTAAACCACATTTTCCATATGGTGATGTTAATTCATCATAAAATGATACAAGTAATAGAGATATAAAATAGCAGCAGATTTGCGTGAGAAAGATGCGGACGGCTATATCGTCATACATCGTCACAAAGATAAATTGTCTCAGACAGAAATTCGTTCGTCCGTTATATAGGTCAACCCGCCGAGATAATATGCATTTAACCACTTACACTATTGATTCCGTTTTCATCTGTTATCATCCAATCGGAATTTTTGTCCAAGAACATACCCAGCCAGTAATGAGTGCCAGTCTCGTCAGCTTGAGCTACATCAGGTATAAGAACAATATATGTATATAAGCAACAGTGACACATCCACGTATACAAAGCAATTATTTAAATAGTTAATTAATACCGTTTTTTTTGGTCGCAAATTGGTCGTAAAAACACTCCGGATACGCATACCAGTGATGATGATGATATTCCGCTAGCATCTTCTGCTAAATTGGTCCGAGATATTATTTACTGTTCATCGGAAAAATCGGAATTTGATGATTGGTAAACAAGTTCCGAGTGACATGAATAAATTAGTCAATTTTGCCTTTTCTTTAGTATTGTTTGTATTATTTATTTTATAGTGTAATTCGTCAGATAGCCCGCAGGGTACATTGCCTGCGCCACCAAAAATACAACTTTTCTTAAGATTACTACCCGCAGGAAATTACGGTATATTTTGAATAGAATTTAACATGCACGTTCCTTTTTAAGTTAGTATTGGGTGATAAAATGCAAAGTCAAAATTTGAATACTTCCATTTGGGAAATGATTAACACCATCAATACAAGAATTTTGACACCAAACATAATGCTGTATCTCTCAAATAACCCCCCACCCCTTGAAATACAAAATTAACACACAAAAAATGCGTTTTGTGGCTATTCTGCTATTTGTATGTCCCGATTAATCTACTAGTACTAGTGAATATATACATTCATTTGGCATATTTTGTTAACATTTGTATTTCAAATTGTCAACATTCAGTCACAGTTGCATGGAAAGAACTTATTAAGATGCCAGCTTGTCAAGGCAATGCTAGAAGTTCTCGTTTGCCAGTGTAGTTCGGTCGTTCCTAATTCCCAGGTAGAACAGGACATTTCCAAACTGCGGCGCAGTATTACTCTTCCTCTTCCCACTGGCCGTCGTAGCAAAGTCTTGTACACGTTGATCATGCGCTTGCAACACCAAACTAACTTATCAGTGGATACGAGAACTGTTGGAAAGGATACCTAGTAATCTATCCCACGATCGTGTGCATGTGTGTACGTACGTATTGTGCGACTACGGTGACGAAAATTCAACTTCTGGACAGCTTTATATACAACCCATGGTCTGAATTCTTATATAATTGAATGTTGTAATTATTCTGTTATCAACAACTACAAATTAAACACAATATGTGTTGCCAGTGCAGCTACTTGGCAATGATAGCATATATTCCAGCCGGGTTAAAAGTACATTTCACTGGTGTATATTTGAAAGTGTTGCTATTGCATCAGGTGTATAATGAATGGTTCAATAGAGTAACTCAAACTGTGTACCTCTACTTTCAGGACAATGTTATCAAAGTAAGCCAAGTGAATGCACCTTGCACATATATAGACAAAATTTCCTAAAGCGATTATTGATGTTTTCATTAAGAAAATAATATTTTTCTTTTCGGACAAGCATTGATGTATGGAATCCCATCCATTGTATATATACTTGCATGATGAAATATATCCAAAAACCATGATTTTAGTTTTCATCAATGTCTTTCTTTAATCATACATCATCAAACCTTCTTTGTTACTTCATTTTGAGGAACTATTATCAAATATTTGTGCTTCTAACATCGCTCCGAATCCGGACCGATACATTAACACAGAAATGCAAAACTAATCTCTTTGGATTTCCACTGCACAATACACACACAAAACACCAGTCCTCTGGTCACATTTGGTGAAAAATCAACAACACTGTTGCAATTACAGATTGTACATGAAATATACAACACAACAGGTCATCAACGAGTCAATATTCAATTTGAATTCTACATATTATTCTTTGCTGTTATGTAGAAAACCTTTGAAAGGACAATAAAATCATTCTTTTTATGGAGACAGTGTATTAAAAATTTCAAGTAACAGGTATGCACTGTCCACAAGCTGTTGTAATCGGTCTGAATGAATATGAGTGAGAACTGTACAAATATGCAGCTTAGAGGCATACAGTCACAGTTTGTTGACATATTTCATGGTAAACATATATCTTACCTGAAACTGTACATGTACATTTGATTTATCTAGACAACTATATTGGGCAACAAGCTACATTCTCTGCATGGCCCACTTATTTTCAATATTTTAACATCTCAAGAAAATACCAAACAAAATATGAAAATATCAAAAACCAATGGCACATACAGAAAATGTAGCTTCTTGCACAATGTACTGTTTTTGACATATCAGATTTGAATACATTCCAGAACAAATATGTTTCACCATGAAATATGTCAACAAACTATGATTGTATGCCTTTATTGATGAGGGAGGAATATTTACAAAGTTAAAACAGTGAGCATTTCAACTAGTGCCAAGAACATGCACAATGATAAAATGGGTCAAATTTACACTAACAATGTGGTAGATACAACAAATTTGTACAACTGTGCAAAATATACAAACATATACAATTAAATTAAACCAAAACTGCAGTGGCATTATCCACACTGTGAGCTGCAGTGTCATCACTATCTGTATAGATCTACTAGTAATTATTTATATAAATGCTAATTCACTCTTCTAAAATACAGTAGATTAATCTATGTTACATATTTATCTAATTTTCACTTGGAAACTAATCACCAATCATTCCAATGATTGTTTTATTATATGTGATATCAAAGAACTTAGTAAACAAATTTTGACGTAAATTACATATCACAGTACGACATTTCCAATCTTACATTAGTAACCACTGATTACTAGTATTCCATTAGGTCCTCTGTTGACCAGGAACGAGAATGGGAAATGTTGTTTTCAGGTGAAACAGATAGAATCCAGGCCACAACCAGACCGAGATTACGAAGACCTTTTGAGGACAATTTCTCAAGCTCAAATTCTATATGGAGATTTGTGAACAAAACCCTAGTTGAGCATGAGTTTTTACTCAGAAAGTTTTGTGATCTTGGTGCTTGGTTTAAAAGTCCCCAGAGCCTCAAAATATGGGCAATTTCTGCAGAAGATTCACAATGTGCGCTTCGGAGCTGTCTAAAGTCAACACTCAGGATAATCATGTATGAACACAGGATAGTTTGTACAATGGATAGTAAATGAAAGGACACAAGTAAGCTCTGTCTACACTGGAATCAACACAGGGAGTGGTCTACAGTTAGACCTGCAACAATGCACTTTTAACAATGCGATACGTATCACGATTCACAGGTCATGAAACAATACACAAGCTATTATTAACTTACAAGTTTATTATGGTTTATACATATCTGCAAGTTTGTTATGAAACCAGAGTTCAAAACATTCCTAGTTTTGCCATTAGATATTCTTTTAGTTGACTTGGCTGTTTATAAGATGTGCTTCAGATGTTGGCCATATACACATCAATAACACATACCTATTTCAATCACATTCCATATTGTGAACAATAAGAAAAACATAATACTGCGTTATGTCAATATCACTATGTACTAATACGTTACCCTGTGGTATGATATGTGAATCGTCTTACTTTGCATCGTGGTGCACCAGTGAATCATTGCAGGCCTATCTACAATTGATACCAAAAACTTCCTCTGAAACAGGTATCCATCGTCTACTTAACATCTACAATGACCCTGGGTAATATAGCCAGAATCATGTTGAGTGTTCTATTAAAAGACACAGCGCAATCCAAGTCTGCGCCATGTAATGTGGGCGGGCATTATTACTCTGGTGTTGGTAACAATGTTAGCAATATAGTTGAATATTTAAACTTAATAGGAGCTTTTTATTTATTTTGTTTGTAACGCTCAGATGGAAACAGAGCAAAGTGGTATGTATTACATTAGGTATTGTTTCATGAAGCTCTCATAGCAATCAGGTACTTACAAGAGCAATATGGTCTCATCGTGCATACAAGAGCTTTGAAAAACGATACCTGGGACTCTTGACAGATGTAACATAGACAATGATATGGCCTTGTGTTTCAGATGATGTACTTAAAAGGACATCAAAAATAATGTTTTGTCTACAATGGCTACTTGAAGACTGGACACTCGAGAACATTCTTAGTCATAGTTATTTCATTCCCTGGTTTACAGACTTTTGTGTGATCTTGGGCAGTTGAAAATAAAAATAAAAATAATAATTTTTATTTTCCAAAATGATATAAGAAAATAGGGTTGGTAGATTTGTAAACCAAACAATCAAATAAATATGGCTTTCGTTAGCTGAGCAGTTCTTAGACAACTTGTGAACATGGTTTAAGGATGTTAATGGTTCAATCCCAAAAGACCTGAGAGAAAAAGAAATAATGCTTAAATACTTGGTGAAAATAAAGCATAAATATAGACGTAAATGCAAGCACCTTGTTTTGTACGACTACGGTACATACCAGAATTCATAAAGTGGCCACACAGGTATCATTGATTGTATTTCATTCCACTGGTGAGCACTTGATATACATAACGATAATTTACACAATGTAGCACTTTCTTAAAACTCTTAATGACAGGAAATGAACCACAGGATACTGATGTGAATTGGCTTCACGGTACACAACATACATGCGCTTACATGGATTACTCCCAATTTTGCCCAGAAAATCATTTTGCCATTGAAGATATCTTAGCCGGACAAAAATTAGACATTTGAATAAATATAATATTTTAGCATTCTAATACTTCCATAATAAAAATTTAGAAATTTTATATCTGCAAACATAATAATAACAATTTAAGAGAGTTTACACTTACAATTTTCCAGGGTATATTTGATTCATGAAATGTCATTCTCATTAATAAATACTATCAATTCTCTTACTTCCAGTAACACAGTAACTTTGAAAATGAAGATCTAAACAATAAACATAAAATTAGCATAGATGTAATGGATAATTTATGGCAGTTGCATCAATTGAATGGAACTTTTGCAGTTAATCTCTGACAAGATCATATATAGGTCAGAGGTCTCTACTTCATCCCATATGTTGCCAATATATGCAAAATACTTCTGCCATAAAATGATTCTTCCTTCGGCCTAAATGTAATGTAATTTCTTCATACAGTACTGCAGACACTTGGTGAGATCAGTGTCCAGAAACACGTAGCTAGAAAGTGCACGCGTGTCTCCTCAGTTGAGAGTCCCTCGACAGCCGCTAGCTCCACACAGACAAGCAATTTTCTCGTCCTCGATTGGAAACTTGTAGTCGTACGTGATCTCCTCATTTACGTCAATGTCACGCTTGGAGTAGATGACAATCTTTTTCTGGGTGTCCACCGTGATGATCTTTGCATAGCAGTTGGGCTGAGAACGAACAATAAAATGCTCAGATTAAAGATATACACTCACGGTTTGTTGACATATTACATGGCCAACCGGGATCAAAAATAACAAAAGACATGAATTTCTACTAGTCCTTAGGATACCTTTAGCATTGGGAGAAATGGCCTGAGCTAGTGGACTAGTGTTAATTTCTTTTGCTGGCCAAGTGTATTTACCTGAAAGTATGTACATTTTATTTATCTACACAAATATTTTGCGAAACAAGCTTCATTTTATGTATGCACAACTGGTTTTCAAATGTTATTAAAATATTAAAACAAATTTCATCTTACAATAAAATACAAACCTTTGCTTGCTAAAAAATAAAGAAAAGAAAAGAAAGGAACAGAAAAGAAAAGAAAAGTTACTCACATTACAGCAGTGATTGATGAACCTGGCAAGATTTCCGCACTTGGTGGCGTCGATGATGGTTTCGCCGTCCACACGAAACAGGTAGCTGCTGCCAATGCCGATCTTCTCGTACCTCTTTTCACGGATGTCGGCCATCGACTGCCGAATGACCTGACCCACATATTCAATGACCATCTCGTCGGCTGCGATAGGCTCCAACGCAAACAGACCCCAGTCATGGATAGAACTCTTGGCGAACCTCAACTGCTTCTTACGGAACTGAAGAAGAGATTCATGTAGGATATATTTTACTTTCAGACTTAATTTTAATCATAATAACCTTTTTTTTAAATTGGTGTTTAAAGCCTCTATAAAAATCCTTTCACTTTTACACTCATGTAATCCATGTTACTGATTAAGAGCAGAGCTCTAGATAAGCTTTTGTGAATTGGGTACAATACCCACTGTATTCACTCTAATTGGGTATCCAAATAAATAATACCCACCAACTTTACTTTAATTGGGTATCGATACCTTTCACCATA
>JAUTBQ010192743.1:0-10216 GCA_032361185.1 Lepetodrilus ovalis | reverse complement strand
CTGCAACATTCAGCGCTACGGATGTTGTAGGTTTCCTCCTGCCCTAAACTGACAAGTCGTGATGTTAGTGAAAGATTCTAGAAAGCGACTATAAACTCCATTAAAAAAAAATATTTTAAAAAAAAACAAATAATAATTCACGAAAAGAGGAGATAACCTAAATATCCTTAAATATTTAATATGCTTTTGACACGTGTGACACCTTGATGGAGAAGCTAAGCTGTGTTTCCACTGTGACACTGACAGGTGACACAACTCAGCATGATGCTGAACGCGCTGCTGATCAAGGAGATTCCCGAGCCCGCCGAGCTAGAGGCCATGTTCCTGACCGCCGTGTACTGGTCGGTGGGTGGAGGCCTTCTGGAGGACGGCCGCATAAAGTTCGACACGTACGTCAAGTACCTGGCCTCCCTCAACATGATCACCGACGACGGCGTCACTGCTGGACCTGGTAAGACACTTACAGTGTTGTCATTATCAGCATCTCTATACTGGTAATCTGACACTCTCTCAAATCCGGCATATTATCTTGGTCCCAACGAGTGCTGATTTAGATAGAGTACACACTATACTTCTCAGAAACTCTGAGCAGAATCGAGTCAGACAAACTTGTAATGGGAATCGTTATTGGGGAAGATTTACATTTGGTGTATTATGTGTTACTGTGGTTGGACTATGACTGAAATAATAGTGAGACTGGTTTGTAGAAGTTACGATTCTCATACCTCTATGATTTATTCTGTGGAATAGTTTACTCGTCAGATATGATTTCTAATAATTGCAGGAATATATGAGCAATTGCAAATGTTTCTCCCTGTATATTACTTCATTGAAAATATGTTGCATCTATGTTAATGTAGGATATATGGAGACATGTGTGATTCTGGGACATGGCTAGCTGTTAGACTGCCTGTATTGGCTAAAAAGAGAGAAAATTACTAGCCTTAATTATGATAATTTATTTATTTATATTTATTATTATTATTATTATTATTGTTATTATTATATTATTATTAGTAGTAGTAGTAGTATTATTAATATTATTATTGTTATTATTTCTGTTATATATATTTTTTATTTAAAATTTGTATTGGAAAATATATTTTTCCAAAAGAAAATATTGTTTTCGCATGTCTTTCAAAGCCTAACTTCAACTCTGTAATTTCTTTCAAATTATC
The DNA here is from genome assembly GCA_032361185.1 of Lepetodrilus ovalis. NCBI lineage: Eukaryota > Metazoa > Mollusca > Gastropoda > Lepetellida > Lepetodrilidae > Lepetodrilus > Lepetodrilus ovalis. Next base: position 9,038 of record JAUTBQ010192743.1, on the reverse strand, counting down.
TCCCCCTGTCTAGGCGACCTGCCATCTAACTCCACTCTGTACGAGTACTTCTGGGACATGGACAAGAAGGGCTGGATACCGTGGACTAAGCTGGTTCCGAAGTACGTCCACAGTCCGGAGCGCAAGTACAACGAGATCCTGGTGCCCACTGTGGACACCGTGAGATCCACGTGGCTCCTGGAACTGATGGTGGGCATCAAGAGACCTGTGGTTCTGGTGGGCGAGACCGGAACATCCAAGACGGCCACCACACAGAACTTCCTGAGAACCCTGAACCAGGAATCACATGTAAGTCATGCATCTAATTAACCCTCTCCCTGCAGCAGGCAACCAGAGATGCCCTAAAGAGCAGTGTATGTGCCTAATCCAGCAGGGAGAGGGTTAAGCCTGAAATATCTAATAGTTTAATTCACATCTTTATGAATTGGTATTTTGTAAAGAATTTATCATAACTAAAATAAACACAAGTTTTTCCCTGGTGCCTAATTGCCATGGGATTCCGTATTTTTGTCACCCTTAAAAGAAATGTGCTTTCCAACAATTAATTACCATAAATTGCCAATCTGTGTCATTCCCCATCTATGAATATCAACATGTATATTTATTGTCGATGGCTTCCATTCCCATTAATGAAACACCATGGGGAAATTCCCTTTAAGACAACACCTTGACTATTACAGTGACAGCATAGACTATTTTCTTTTATATTTATCTAGATAACTAACCAGTAAAGATTGTATATTACATGTATAAGCAAAATATAATTGCTATTTTATTTGCTACAATTTTCTTCTATATACTCATAATACTTTTTGTCATCCTACAAACACAGGAATCATTGGTAGGCATTTAAACATGCATGATTTACCACATAATAGGTGCATGATTTACCACATAATAGGTGCATGTTCACGGGAATGTAATACACATAGCAGTTGTTTGAATGCAATCAGAGGTACTAGGTCAATACGATTATTTAGCACTTCACTTGTGAGCTATTCCAGGTTGAATCCCATCATGATATTCGTTGCAAATGGGTGAAAGATTCCCGCAGTGACATTAAACTTCATAATCACTAACTCAACCATCATGATACTATATAAAGTATCCCCTCGATATAACACTGTTCGATACACAGCAGAATCAGATATAAGGCGGGGTCAGATGTGGATCCCATTTTTTTTATTTGTTGTTTACATGTACATGTACTATCATATAAGGCGGGTACTATGTCATGGACCCCAAATTCAGCGTTATATCGAGGGGACACTGTATTGTCTCCATGTTGGAAAAACAGTTGCATGCTAGAAGGAGGGTTGGGGGTGGGTGGCTAATGTCTATACAGTTATCACACCTTTCCCCGAGATTACGAAACATTTATAAGTATGATTTCATGCTGAACTTAGTTTTCTTCACAAATTCACATATACAATTTGAGCTTGAGCATGAAATCGGGCTCAAAATGTTTTGTAATCTCAGGCCCTTGACTAGTTCAAACCCAACCAGATCACATGTTCCACAATCAGAAGAGCACAATCAGACCTGGGGACCTCGCATGCTTGTCATAACCCTGCCGTTACTTTGTTGGTACCGGTAATATAAACTAGTATCCTCACACCTCAGGGGTACTTACCCCATGCCATACACCCTGGCACACATCTAGCAGGAAACTTGCGTAACCAGCTGCACTCGTCGTTGTTCTCTGCATGTGCAGTATTGTGCATCATCTTGTACCACTGTGCAGTGTCACGCCAAATGTATTGAAACTTGGCGCGTACACGTCATCTATGTTATGGAATATTGTATTTGGCATTGAATATCACTAAACTTGCCATTAATAATTGAAATCATCATGATAGCTCATTCAGTTGTGTTTTGACTTCAACATACACATTCTATAGTCACAAATTTTAGTGAGTTTAGTTAAATCAATAAGTTGGAATGTACATTCACAGATTTGTGAAATATAAAAAATAGCAAAATATCGACAACCAGTGAAATATGAGGAAATAGTAGCTTGTTAATAAAGTAGTTGTGTAAATGAATTAAATATGTTTTCAGGAAATTTGATGTAACAATGATTGTATGCACAAAATTTATTGTTTGCATAAGGTACCGTAATTACCATAATAATTCAAACCCTCTAATACTTTGAACGTCGCAAATGGGTGAAAGATTCCGACAGCGACGTTAAACTCTATAATCACTCACTAATACTTCAAACACCTAAGTTAGTTGACAGAACAAAATATTTCCAACCCTAAAAATATTAACATGACCAATTTTTTCAAATCATAATTTTCTAAATATCAAGTTAAAATTTAGTTTTATTTGGTTGTATTTTGTATCCATAATTTCTCATTTCATTTACAACCATACTTTGTACTTTAATTTTGTTGTTCCTAATTATATGAACACAGATCATTTTCAATTTTCATATTTTTCACCTAATTTGGACGCTACAAATTAAAATATTTTCTCCTGTTTGAACTATTAGAGTAATTACGGTAATACTGTATTGATAGCACTTAACACCAGGGATGTAATGTTTTGCGGACTGTTTCTCTACAGCTGCTGCTGAACATGAACTTCTCCAGTCGGACCACCTCGCTGGACGTACAGCGGAATCTGGAGGCGAATGTGGAAAAACGAACCAAAGACACGTACGGCCCTCCGCCGGGAAAACGCCTGCTGATCTTCATTGATGACATGAACATGCCACAGGTATGTAACTACAATAATAATAATAATAATAATATTAATGACGATGACAATGATAATCTGTGTTCGAAATACAAACAAATAATCATGGGGTCATTTTCCATAGGCCCAATGTTAATGGTGGTAAAATCTGCAATTTTCAGAAGGTCACACAGATACCTTTAACATTGCAGATTTTCAAATGACCCCCAGGAACACATCTATTTCGAACACAGATAATGAATAACTTTACATTGTGCAAATGCATGATAATAATAAAATGGTAATGTGTACCGATCAGTTAGAGTAACGGCAATTCTCAGATAGATACTAGCGCATCTTGACTAGATACCAACACATGTTGGCTAGATACTGGCACATCTCGGCTAAATACCGGCAAACTTCGGTTGAACAGAAACCAAGTGTTAGTGAGCCAGGTGGCGTCGAGTTGCTTGATTTGCACTTTCGCAATCATGTGACATGCGCGCACTTCTTTAACCCTCTCCCTGTTGGATTAGGCACAGACATTGCTCTTTAGGGCATCTCCGGTTGCCTGTACCAAGGAGATGGGTAAAAGCAGCAACCGTAGGTACTTACTGACAAATCGTTAATCCAGCAGCTGTGTGTTCAAATCCACAAGACACAAATTCCTGTATCGTCCCCATGTCTTCCAGGTTGACACCTACGGCACCCAGCAGCCTATCGCCCTTCTGAAGCTGCTGCTGGAGAGAGGCGGCATCTACGACCGCGGCAAGGACCTCAACTGGAAGAACCTCAAGGACATTGGATACATCGCGGCTATGGGCAAAGCGGGCGGCGGTCGTAATGAGACCGACCCCAGATTCGTGTCGCTGTTCAGCGTGTTCAACATGACGTTCCCGTCGGACGAGTCGCTGTACCACATCTACAACTCCATCCTGAGTGGTCACGTGCAGCCCATGTCCAAGGACATCCAGGAGAGCGTGTCCGCCATCACTAAGATGACCATGGCTCTATACAGGTCAGTTTGCTGAACAATCGTACAGGAATAAATACATGTTAGCCCCATACACTTCTTTTTTAATGCTCTTTTCTGCTGTCACGTAACAGAATATCTTTGCAAATAAAATCATTTTTTTGAAGCTAGAGCTAAAAAATGTTGGTCTGTCAATACCAGGCCCCGAGATTACGAAACTTTCGGAGTACAATTTCATACTCAACTCAGAATTTTGTTCATAAAACGTCATGTGATATCATAGCCTGAGTACGTTGTTGAGTCTCGGGCTATGACATCACATAACGTTTTATGAATAAAACTCTTGAGTTGAGCATGAAATCGAACTCAAGAGAATTTCGTAATCTCAGGGCCTGGTTTACTGCATCATTCAGCGCTACAGATGTTGCAGGTTTCCTCCTGCCATAAATTGACAAGTTGTGATATTAGTGAAAGATTCTACGAAGCGACTTTAAACCCAATTACAAAAAACAAAACAAAAAAACAAAAACAAAAACATGAGTTATCTCCCCTTACATTAGCAGACAAACCCTCCAATGTAATTTTCCATTTCAGCATCATCGTGAAAGAGTTACCTCCCACTCCATCCAAGTTCCACTACATCTTCAACCTGCGAGATCTGTCTCGTATCTACAATGGCATGTGTCTGTCTACACCAGACAGATTCACAAGAGTGGACGAGTTCCTGCGACTGTGGAGGAACGAATGTCTGAGAGTCATTGGAGATCGACTGATCAATGATGCGGACAAGGTCATCGTAAATGTAAGTCTATCTTGGCATTTCCTGTACTTATAGCTTTACTTTACATGTGTTTGACAGCAATACAGTGTCGCCTCGATATAACACTGAAGTTGGGGTGCATGACATACCCTCGCGTTATCGTACCCGCCTTATACGATATTACAGAGAAATAACGAGAGAAAAAAAAAATGCGATCCAATTCGGACACTGCCTTATATCCGAATCCGCAGTGCATCGGACCATGTTATATCAAGGGGGCACTGTACTTAAGGTTTTGTTCACAAAAACCCATATTAAATTTGAGCTTGAGCATGAAATGATGCTCAAAATGTTTCATAATCTCGGGGCCAGATCATCAGATGATTATTATTAATATCAATTTAAAACAAAATTAAAATTAAATATATTTTTCCAAAAAATAAATAAATAAATAAAATAAATAATAAATATCAATTACTCTACAGATATGTTGATATTGAGATTTGTATTTTGTATTTTGCTTCACAGAAAGCCATTAATGGTTTGCTAGAAGACACCTTCAAGACTCACCTGGAGTTTGTCCTGAAGGACCCCATCATGTACGGCGACTACCGCACAGCGATGGACGAGGGCGAGCCGCGACTGTATGAAGACGTCCAGGACTACGACGCCAGCAAGGCTCTATTCCAGGAGGTCAGCCTCCACACAGAATACCCTTCTTCTTAGTCCATGTGTTAACACCCGTGCAAATCCAAACCCGGGAGTCTGGCATCAATGTTTGCAGAAGTTGCCTTTCTTACATGATATTGATAGGATGCGCTGTCTGTAAAGTAGAAATACAGATATCATCTTTTGGTCTATCAGTACCAGCCGGTGCTCGCAGGTTTACTGCAACATTCAGCGCTACGGATGTTGCATGCTTCCCCCTGCCCTAAACTTACAAGTCGTGAAAGTCTAGAAAGCGACTAAACCCCATTACCCAAAAAGAATAATTTAAAAATGAAAGCACATAATATATACTGATTTCTTCTATGGTATTCGTCGTCGCGTATTTCAGATATTTCAGCTGTGACGTAAAGCAATGATTCATTCATTCTATGTTATTCCTGCTGCACATAATACTATAACAATGTCACAAGTTTACTAACAATTTCCATCATAAGAAGGGTTTACAATTAACATTGATGTTCATTATCTGCACAGATCCTTGAGGAGTACAACGAAAGCAACACTCCGATGAATCTGGTCCTGTTCGACGACGCCTTGGACCATCTGACCCGAATCCACCGCGTGCTGAGAATGGACGGAGGTCATGCCCTACTGGTTGGCGTGGGCGGTTCTGGTAAACAGAGTCTGTGTCACCTGGCCTCCTTCACCGCCGGCTGCGAGGTGTTTGAGATCAAACTGAGTCGAGGCTACAACGAGTCGTCCTTCAGAGATGACCTCAAGGTCCTGTACAACAAACTGGGCATGGAGAACAAGAAGACCGTGTTTCTGTTCACAGACCAGCACGTCGCGGAGGAGGGTGAGTTGGACGTCAACTGTCATCTGGTATGTCACTTGGACATCACCTGCTATCTGGTATGTCACTTGGACATCCCCTGCTATCTGGTATGTCACTTGAACATCAACTGCTATCTGCTTTGTCACTTGGACATCACCTGATATCTGGTATGTCACTTGGACATCAACTGCTATCTGGTATGTCACTTGGACATCACCTGCTATCTGGTATGTCACTTGGACATCAACTGCTATCTGGTATGTCACTTGGACATCACCTGATATCTGGTATGTCACTTGAGCATCAACTGCTATCTGGTATGTCACTTGGACATCACCTGCTATCTGGTATGTCACTTGGACATCACCTGATATCTGGTATGTCACTTGAGCATCACCTGATATCTGGTATGTCACTTGAGCATCAACTGCTATCTGGTATGTCACTTGGACATCAACTGCTATCTGGTATTTCACTTGGACATCACCTGCTACCTGGTATGTCACTTGGATATCACCTGCTACCTGGTATGTCACTTGGGCATCAACTGCTATCAGGTATGTCACTTGGACATCACCTGCTACCTGGTATGTCACTTGGGCATCAACTGCTATCTGGTATGTCACTTGGACATCAACTGCTATTTGGTATGTCACTTGGACATCAACTGCTATTTGGTATTTCACTTGGATATCACCTGCTATTTGGTATGTCACTTGGATAACAACTGCTATTTGGTAGTCACTTGGACATCAACTGCTATTTGGTATGTCACTTGGATAACAACTGCTATTTGGATATCAACTGCCATATGGTATGTCACTTGGACATCACCTGCTATCTGGTATTTCACATGGATATCACCTGCTATTTAGTATGTCACTTGGACATCACCTACCATCTTGTATGTCACTTGGACATCAACTGCTATTTGGTATGTCACTTGAATATCAACTGCCATATGGTGTGTCACTTAGATATTAACTGCCATGTCATTGGATTGGCAAAAGGAAATGTGAACATTTAGTTGACTGCACTATCCACACCACAGTCACTGTCAGAGCAACATTCACTTATTCTAGATACCATGTAAATAAGAATATTGAACTAGATTAATTCTTGATAAATACATGTTTGCCTGAGAATTTTACTTCATTGCATGCTTTAGTTTATTTTGTCATGTCTCTATTTCCAGGTTTCCTAGAACTGATTAACAACATGTTGACATCTGGGATGGTTCCAGCGCTGTATCCTGACGATGAGAAAGAAAGTATTATTGGATCGGTAAGTCAGCGCAGCTATCATCGTAATTCTGTACCAAAATATTATAACAATTTATTATAAATCCTCCATTAGAAATTAATAACGTAAAACAATGAGATAAGATAGATAAAATAATACTTAATTAACTCACAGAGGAATGGGTTGTACACTAGAGATGAAATTGTAGCCAGTGTTTATACTGTAAAGATGTTAGTACAGTGCCCCCTCGATATAAGGCTGCTCGATACAGAGCGGATTCGGATACAAGGCTGGGTCAGATGTGGACCCCATTTATATTTTTTGTTATTTACCTGCACTATTATATAAGGCTGGTACTATAAGGCTGGGGGTATGTCATGGACCCCAAATACAGCCTTATATAGAGGGGACACTGTACTGTAAAAACGTTAGTACAGTGTCCCCTCGATATAACGCTGAATTTGGGGTCCATGACATAGTACCAACCTTATATAATAGTGTAGGTAAATAACAAAAAATAAAAATGGGATCTGCATCTGACCCAGCCTTATATCCGAATCTGCTGTGTATCCAACAGTGTTATATCGAGGGGACACTGTACTGTGATTATACTGTTATTATGTAATACTGTAATGACACGTCTATACTGTGTGACACTCATGCTGTAATGCTGTGACTCTAGGTTCGTAACGAAGCGCTGGCTGCAGGTTCTCCCCACGCTAGAGAGAGTATCTGGCAGTACTACGTCAACAAGTGCGCCAACAACCTCCACATCGTCATGGCGATGTCTCCGGTCGGCGACACTCTCAGAACTCGCTGCAGGAACTTCCCAGGTGTGTGGAGCTGCGTTTTCGTCAAATATGTCTCAGTCATGAATTTGCTACACAAGAGATGATGTAGATAGGATCGCAGCAACATGCTGGATACTTTGATGATGTAGAGTAAATAATATTTCAGAAGTAAATTATCATCAAAAACTATCAAATATAGACTACCGTATCAACGTTTCGTCTTTAAAATAAAGACATCTTCAGGTTAATACAAGTACATAATCTATGGAAATATGAACAGTTTACCATCTACTAGTATTTAAAGACAAGACTTTTATAATATTTTTATCATGGCGTCATTGCCTGTGAGTGAAAGATTGCCCACAGCAATGTTAAATGTGCAATTCGTCGCAAATGGGTGAAAGATTCCTGCAGCGACGTTAAACTCCATATTCACTCACTCACTAAATGTGCAATAATATTAGGCAGGAATTTTATTCAACTAACCATTAGTTCTATGCAGTGAACGCAGAGTTTTCTAGAGACACAGGAGATAGTGTAGACAGGTGTTGGGGATTCACTGTTAATGTTATATAATTGTGTGTTGTCTGTTCACCGAGAAAAATAATTTAATTAAAATAATTAAATTAAAAAACATATATACAAAATAAAAAGAATACTGGTATTTATGAATGTTTATTTCCACAGGGATGGTGAACAATGCCAGTATTGACTGGTTCTTCCCGTGGCCCGAACAGGCTTTGTATGCTGTTGCCAGTGTCTTCATATCACCTGACGTGAGTACAGAGAGAACTGGATATCATTTCTCAAAGCTCTCGTATCCAATATGAAACCATAGTGTTCATAGTGCATGAGTGCCATGTATAAGAGATCGCTAGTGCTCATGGTTTCGTAGTAGATATGAGAGCTTCGAGAAATTATGCCCAGGCCTTTACTACATGAGTAATAACAACAAATTAGTGTTGCCTTACATAGCTTTGATCCCGCCCCACGGCGGCCCGGCATCAATTTCGCAGAAGTTACATTTCTGATGCGATATTGATAGGATACACTGTCTGTAGAGTGGCACTACAGTTATCATCCTTG
>JAUTBQ010192732.1:0-10217 GCA_032361185.1 Lepetodrilus ovalis | reverse complement strand
TTACTCCTCGCCAAATCTAAAACATCTTTTCACCCAGGTTCCTGGGCATCTCATTCTATCATTTTAAAAAGAAATTGAATTATATCACAAATTTTAGTATTTTATCATTTCAACTATTGTATTCATACTAGTTATTCAAACTAATCTGCAACTACATCAAGTTATTGTAATATATACCAATTTTTACCATTTAACTATAGCTCTATTACCATAATTATCATTTTAATTACACTTTTTTTGGCATGTTTTTCATGCTTCTTCAATTTTAATACATAACATCATAGTTAAATAATTACTGTTTAATCGTCGGAAATGGGTGAAAGATTCCCGCAGCGACGTTAAACTTCATAATCACTCACTCACTCACTTTCCACCGCTGTATGATAGATAAAATACCACTGCATCTCCACGATACCGTATTTTGACAACCTGAATCAGTGAATGTGGTCGTATTATATTTTGTTTCATTATATTAATGCAAGGGGAAATAACTCAAAGTGGTACGACTAAAATATTATAAGGACACGACAACGTTAATTCATAAATCAGTTGATGCATCAAAGACAAGATAATTAATCCTTCATAACCTGAATTCATATAAAATATGAAATAATTATCGGGTGTTGGGGAATAAGTGCATAAGTAAATAACAACTGTTTGGTGGATAAATCAAACGTAAGCAGTCTCATATAGACATTTGTTTGTTCATATTTAGGTTAACCATCTGTGATAGTATGCCTTTAAATATGTTTATATCGCTTGTACCTAACATAACATCAACATAATAATGTAATTACTCTTCCTGTAAATCTCTTGTCGTTAATGATAATGATAAAAGTTCAATTCAGTTCAGTTGCGGTGAACTATCAATCTGGCGGCATACCCTCCCTTCTCGACATATAATATATCTGCAGATATCAGATAAAGGTTAAATGCGGTATGATATTAACGGCATTATTGTTCACCTTTATCAGTCATACTTCATTAAATAGTTCATAAACATACGTAGTAATGTATTAATTTTATCACATACTGTATATCCGTCATGGCTTTTATCCGATATACAATGCCAGATGCAATGTTCTGCGTTGTGTTGTTATAAAATATATTAGTAGAAGTTCATGTATATTTTTTCCCCTGGAATATAGAAAAATATATAGTGGATGTTATTTACTAACTCAAATGGTCAGCTTGGGGCGATTGATTGTCTGGTTCTGTCAGACAAAATTAAGCTGAAATTCCATCTTTATTTGTTAACTGTGGTCTCTCAGGACAGCCGTCAGCAAGGTCAAGGTCGCAGAGCGCACCGGACGTCGTAGCATCCTGAGATCTATAAGTAGCGGACAATACCTTTCAGCGGATCAAGTTTTCTGTGAACATTAGTATATTTTTTATATTTTATAACACCTAAAATTAATGCAATTAAGTAGGCATTAGGTTTTCCTAATTAAGATGGACTTATAAAACGTAAACTTAATATGTAATTATAAAAAAATATATATATCTACATATGAATATTTAGTTGCAAACTATTTTGTCAACGAATAATCAACATTTCACTTTTGATGTTGCAAATGATATCATTTGCTATTTCGTGGCAGGATTTACTGAAGAGAAATACAACTATGCTCTTCATATTATTTCTCTTTCGTAAATAAATGAAATGTTTTATCACATTGTAGACCATACTATCCGTAGATGTTTAAAAAGATAAGAATGATTATTATTTTGAAAATATGTATTACCCATTAAGGCGGAAGTGTGTTTAACATGCTATTGTACGTGTATTTACTATTCAACTCATAAATTGACATAAACAACGTTTTCACATAATATGGTACCTAATATAATTAAAGACATATTATCACGGCTGGTTGACCTATACAACGGACAAACGAATGTCTATCTGAGACTACTTACGCTTGATTTGTCCACCCAAGAGTTGTTAATTACTGATGCACTTATTCCCCAAACACTCGATCTAGTTAATACAAATTTCATATGTTATATGATTAAGGATACGGACTAATAATTATCTTGCCTTTGTATGTTAAACAATCGTAGTACTGCTTGAGAGTTATGTCCCTTTGCGTTAATATAATGAGGCAAAAATAACTATTTGTTGAAATTGAATTTAGCATACCATACAGCGGTGGAAAGAATTTTGGAAGTATAAACTTGATAATATGTAAGGCAAGTGAAAGTATCCTGCAATTGTAGCTAAGAACTATTCCAAAATAACCATAAATATCTGTGTTATTATGCCTTTAAAACTCGATTTGTCTAAGGATACAGTTTAGGTATGCCATGTATATGATGCTATAATATAGACAACTTTCACAGCTATAATAAAACAAATATGTCTACACCAGCTGTTTAGATCAATCAGAGTTACCTCATCATTACAAATCCACCAAACCTATTAGATCCTAAAAATACGACAAAGTATTGTGTCTCGTTCGTGCACTTGTACAGCGTCAATTACAATATATATGGAAAGTACATCGTCAGACGAATCCACGTCATCTGTCCGAGAAAGACGAACAAGTTGTATTAACCCCGAGTTGCGTCCTACTGTCACACGCGTGTAGCAGTCTGTGTCAATTACCTTCTACCTCTTTTTTCTTGTTATTTTCTTGTTATCTATACCCAGAAATAGTGCAACCATTAATGACTAAGTGTGTCCTTGGAATGAGATGCTTGTGGCTAACTACTAAGCACGGAACGATACATCTGAGGCTTGGTTATATAGTGTAAAGTAGAGGTCGAATATGGCAGTCATTAATGTCATAGTAGTATTTAATTACAAGAGTATAATATCCCAGACGGTGGTTAACAGTGGCTGTAATAATAAATCTATATGATCTATTTATTCGTATATGACATATCGTTACGATGTTATATTCCACACATTCTTTTCATCTTTGGTGAGATTTATATCCATGAAATTAATCATTGCGCGAGGCTGGTGGTAGCGCAGTGGTAGGACGTTGGACTTCAGAGCCAAAACCCCGGGTTCAAATCCCGCCCTGGGAGCAGGGAATCAATGTTCACGAAAGTTACCTTTCCGACGCGACTATAATAGGATGCGCTGTCTGTACCGTGGCTATGTATTTATCATCCTTGGTCTGTCAGTAACAGCTGGTCCTCCCATAGGCTTACTGCAACAATCAGCGCTACGGAGGTTTCGGGTTTTTTCCCTGCCCTAAAATTGAAAGGCCAATCATCATACCCATGTGATGTCAAAGGTATAACAATATAGATACTTACGGTCGTTTTAGACTAGTTCTTAGCCACAACTGCAAAGTACATTCACTTGATATACATAAAATCATGTCAGTACTTCCCAAAACTTTCCACCACTGTATGGTAGACATAATTCCACGGCAACTCCACGACAGATCGAATCAAGTGTATAAACTACGGTCCTGACAAACTGAATGTGGTCGTATTGGTATTTTTTGGCTTCAGAATATTAATGCAAAAACTAAAATATAATACCTCATGACTACGTTTCCTTCATACATCAGTTGATGCATCAAAGACAATATAATTAGTTTTACGTTGCTTTTATTCATATAAAATCTTAAATTTGTGATAACTGTCGATAATAAGAAATAAGTGCATGAGTAAATTAATAAAAAAAAAAATTGGATGAACAAATCAAAAACAAGTGGTCTCAGATATAACATTTGTTTATCCATTATTTGGGTCAAACATCTGTGATAGTATGCTTCTAACGCTACTATCCAATACTACTGAAATAAAACACACATCAGTAATATAACTTCATTTCAAAGCATCACCAGCTAATCACTTTATTTGTCTGGTAGTTTCATATGAACAGAAACCTTGGCAGAGATAATCTATCAATTACAGAATGTGCTCTTTCCACTTGTGTTGCCTGCTGGTCATTTGTTTTTATTTTGTAAGAATATATCGGAAACATCTGTCAACGACCAGTCACGAGAGTAGCCAGTATTACTGCGACAATTTGTTAATGTCAGTGGTATGGAAACAATGCATTTGTAGATCTTATCACAAATCTTTTTCCTTTTTCAAACAGTTTTTAAAACGGTCCCTCTCTGTGTAGATTACATTTCATTATTAACATCGAATAGCATTGAAAGAGGAAATACAAGACAAATATTGACAGGTCCTGGATTTTGTTGCACTGTGTTCGTTGAATAAATACTAGGCACAAACACAAGCAAAAGACAGATACATCTAAAATTCTGAAATGCATAATCCTGTTTCTGACAGAATTCAAGCGAGCTCATTCACTACACATCCCTCGCTAAGCCCCTAATAAATATATGCAAGAGGTATTGTGAGTTGAAGCATTAGTCTTCAAAGATGTTAAGGAAGCTGTCATAAAAATAATATAAGGCGGTCGTCGCCACAAGAATTCTTCATTCCTCTCGGAACTCGGTTCAATATCTAGATTAGGACTTCCTTATGCAGTGAGTCGACAGCTTGATCCAGTGCAGTCATAACTCATCATACCCAAGTCAGCCAGCCACACACACACATACACACATACACAGACACACACACACACACACACACACACACACACACGCACACCACCACCACCACCTCTAAACTCTTGACAGGTGCCCATGGCACAGAGCGGCCATTTCCTTCAACACAACAGTCTTGTATTGGAAACTTGGCCATGTATCATTCATAATCGATGGTCACCGAGAGCTATGCCCAAGCAATTTATTATTTATTTTATGGACACATCCAGTAATAAACTATTGATACTGTAGGTATAACTTTAATATATTCATGGGGAAAGCGCCATAGCCAAGCCAAGGACTACTGGGGATGAACCTGCGTAATGGTACGTGCATTACCCACAGCAACCACTTAAAAGAACGTGGTAGTCTTCTTACTTCGTCTGGACATGCTCACTAGCAAGAAATAAAGTTCTAATTTAAAGCAATCCCTACGGACGGAATTGGGATTAAAAGAAAATCGTTCTTTTGTGGGAGCTGTACTGGAGTTTACTGGATTGCATTACCTGTTGCGTATCCAGATGTCCGAGCACTAGGTCCATGTCTGGTAGCACCGCGTGAGCTTCTCTGAGTTATTGCAAACCAGTGGATACTGACACCTCCGTTTCCAACGGTCTGGTATCTACTCAAGCATCAGCAATTTGCCGACATCGGGGGCAGACTCACAGCATTGATGAAGGACAGGTCAATAGCGTATCTGGACGTCCAGCTAACAATGTCAGCATATCATTGACTTTGTGACTCAACATATATTACACTAAAGACGAGTGTTCCACATACCATATTAATATTTATAATGTTATATAAGGACTGAATAATTGTGGGGAAGGGTGATGATGGAATTGTTCTCACTATATCTGAGACGCTGCAGAGGGAAATGTCTCACGTGTCTGTAGAGGATCTAGCTGCCTCTAGTAATTCTCGTGTGGCTGTTTGATAAATAACTGAATCATTGCTTAATTTATCACCTTCTGGCAGGCTTGAAGTTGTGATTAACATTGGTTTTTGTTGACGGATTGTAGAGAGTGGAACACGTGTGGGTCTCGTGACGACAGCGCAGCTTAGCTAGTGACAGTATTGTTTATCCGATGTTCAAAGACTTTGCCATTGGCGTGCTCAGAAATATCATTCACATTTGCTTTTTTTTTTTTATTTCAAACATAAACCGAATTGACAATCTGAATAGTGTACCCAATAAAATAGTACTAGCATTAGCATGCTCAAACTATAAACAGCAAAATGTAATATGTGATTTACATAAATCTGAGAACTATTGGAAATCCATAAGAAATAACAGAAATAAGTTACTAATACTATGGTGATTGTTTCATAGGCTGATGACGTCTTTCCTTGCGTAGTGATCGTTCCTCGTGGAAGAGGGACGCTGTCACGTACGACTGTATTTGGTTGTATGACGGATTGCATAACAGTGCAGATTGCGTCTTAAAGGTTGGTAACAGGGGAATATAAAGAAGTAATGTAAATGATCGTCAACTAAGTGGACGCAGTAATATGTGTGCTTCTCACAGATGCGCCTGTTAAAACTGATGGACACTCAAATCGATTCGTCCGACACGTATAAAAACGTGTTATGTTTCAAAATTGCTGGGATGACAGGATTGCATCGAAATGGAACTTTAATACCCGCTGTTGTTTTATGAATGTTTTAAATAAAACCACACAAATCGTCAAATGTTACCACATAAAATAGGGATACCAATATTGTTTAGTCAAAGACGTTGAATGCGTTTCTTTTCTATTTTTGTTATTATTTATTTTATATTGATGCAAACATTGTCTCCAAGTATAATATAGTAAATGACATATTAGTGTCATTAGTAATACTCACCTTGATAACCAATTACTACGTTACCAACATACACCAGTTACTGTTTCAAGATCTCTCGTCGTCGACAGGCTCAGATAGTGGCCGAGGTTCTTCGCCACTATCTGAGCCTATCGACGACGAGAAATCTGCTACTCACGCTTTGACTATATAACAATGGCAGGAAGCTTCGCTTAAGTGGCATACCTTTCTTTGAAGCCCGTATAACAATTATCTCGCATAACTGCATGGTATAACAGAAATGTCATGCCCATTAGTTCATTTGATACCACTTATAACATTAAAACGTAAATGCACGTTCCCCCGTGAGCGCCAAGACGATATAATTCCGCTAGCTATAGAGATAGCATATGGGTTATAATATTTGACGAAATCTTAATTTAATTAAAATTTAGAACCTTCAAAGAGTTGAGTAAGATTATGTGGAACACAGAAAATACCACTTTTATATGTTATATCACGATGCCTGCCTTCTCAAAGTGTGTATTTATCAAAGGATCCTTGGAGCTGGATTCAGAAGCGTGTGTCATTTGCTTTCAAACATATAATCCAGATTGGTAATGTTAGAGCATGTCTCATGCAAGATCGCTGGATAACTGTCACTGAGAATATTTAATGATGGCATGTATCTCTCTGCCGAATAAAGTTTTAAAATATCTGTATTTCCATAGTACCACCCACGTTGGGACAGAGAAAAAAAAGCAAATAATAATAATAATAATAATGTAGATATTGCATATTTTGTGATCAACATGGACTAATAATAATACAATTTAATACATTATATAATGATGTATCGTTATTAAATATGGACATCCAAATAAATAATTAAATATATGCGCAATGTAAAGGGAATTGCAAAGTGAACTTGTTCTTTCTATGCTTGGTACGCCAAGCCAACGGCCAACTTCAACAGGTGCGTGATGGGTACATGTTATGATGTTATAACTTTGGATAGAGTTGTTAATGCGTGAAAAGGAAAATATACAAATCATACCATCATGCAATGATAGTATTCATCAACGTCCACAGGTGCGAATACATACCGGGTATTCATGTTGTTCCTTTAAGGTCAAACCAGGTGAATCGCCTCGCCTATCTTTGGTGCTGTTACCATTGGGATAGAGTGGATGATAATCTCTTGAACCACATATCCTTTAATCCATAGCTTACCAGGATGGCTCCTAGCATTACATGACGTCTACGTATGACTTCTGTACTTACCAATGGCAATTTTAAACAAGGAAGTGACCTTGTTTCTAAATAATCAGTGTGTTATTTCGAAACGAAGATGCACGCCACCAACTGAAACAGATACCTCTGGTATTTTGGAGGTGGTATTTAATATATGAATGAATGATTGGTACAATGCCACGGAGAAGAATTATGTGACACATGAAAAGAAAGTCTGTAACGTCTCGATCAGTTATAATTCTGTTATATGTCAAGCAGTCAAGCACGAAATCTGACTATGTTCCGAAAATGTCATACGTAAATGACAGCTGACAAGTGTACACGTCACATATGAACACCGGCAGAGGCGCGTGCAGTTAATACCCGGACTGTTATATGACAGATTTAACATTACAACCGGACATTGATGGGTTCAAGACTCCAGAGTTGTACAGCCTGTGGTAGAATCTACATATTGGTGACCATAGCATCGGCATAACGCTATTATTATGTTTTATTTAACATATTTAAAAGATGGCATGTGCGTACTACACTTCTTTAGTATTCATGAAGTTATAAATATATATTTGCGGCGCTGATTGAGTATTACTTGCTTGGAACAAATGATAGCCCAGTGGTTTCTCGATCAAGAGCGGTATATACCGTATGATCTCTTCTACATAATAAAATGTGCATTCATCGGAGCTGTTTCACTTGCTAACTATTAAACTATCGTATAAGATATTGTAAAGCAAAAGCACAAGTGAAAAGTACACGTTTTGTGTTGCTGAAAAGTAGGGTATATTTCAAGTAAAACCATAGTACCAACACGTTTTTGAAACATGATAGAAAAAAGTATATGACAATGTAGGTACCTTGTTGGAAAAGGTTTACTAGTGTTTCACTATGTCTACAGATCAACAAGTTAACCAGTAATTGCATAAATTGCACTCAACAATGTGTTTAACCCCTTCAGCTCCAAAAAAGTTCTTCGGCAAATTGTTAAAAGTAATATACTTTATGAAAATATTCTCAACAGATTATTATTTACAGTGACTTTAAATAAAATAACAAGTGATGATACAATTAGTGTTGCTTCAATTTGTACCTTCAGTATAGTTATTTTGGAAAATAGTATATTAACAACTAGTATTTCGCGGAAGAATATTATGCTGTGTTTATAATAGTGGGTGGGTACGGTATTCTTACCTACTATGTCGAGGTTCTTCGCCTGAGAGGTTCTGTTCTGTTCTGTTCTGTTCTCTGACAGCCACCTATTGTCACAACTGACATGTTTTGTTGTCGCTGGTTCTCGCAGGTTCTTTTAGGTTCTCGTGTATTTTGTCGTTTAATGACAGTTTACTGATGTTTTGGTCGTTTAATGACAGTTATTACATGTGTGTGTGTGTGTGTGTGTGTTTGTGTGTGTGTGTGTTTGTGTGTGTGTGTGTGTGTGTGTGTGTGTGTGTGTGTGTGTGTGTGTGTGTGTGTGTGTGTGTGTGTGTGTGTGCGTGGGTGAAGTTATCAATACATTATTTTTAAAATTGTAAAACGTAACACTACGTATCAACATTTTAAGCAGATTGAACGAACACTTTTGTGGCACGTTATGTTACATGCATTCTTGCTGCAATTAACAACATAAATAATTTTATCGACATTTGTTTTCATTAATTGATGGTGCAAGTCGCATTAAACTTGAAAGATATGTTCCTAGATACAATTCCTTGTAGGTTAATATCAGTTGTATGAAAATAATAATAATTGCAGTTGGTTGCAGGGTATGGCACGTTCAAGCCAGAGATCATCCCAAAATACAGATGTATCATTAGCACTGAATATTTGATGGATCAATCAATAGCCATGGGTATTCACCAAGCCCCCTAGAGGGCGCTGTTCCTCCACTGCCTCGTCAAATATTGTGTGCTAGGGATAACAACCTATTATTGTTTGCCATTCCTTGTATCTTCTAGGAATAATTCCATCATTATGACGTTCTCTCCTATAACACCAATATGTCCGGTCATATAGTTTTACAGTGTTTGAGAACATGAAACGTTTTGGCATTAAATATGAACGGGAAACTAAAGACATTATTTGTATAAGATCAATGAGGACAGATCGTTTCTTAAGTGGATATTTATCTTACGTCTAACTTTCTGGAATATTTTCCAATGCCTATAAAGACATTAATGCACACAGTACAAGCAGTAAGCATAGCGATTTCTGACTAATTTGTATTATCACTGTCAATAGTTGTGTTTTGTAGCCATTTGCAAATTGGATATGTTCTTGCATGGCGCGACGCGCACGTGGTGATCGCAGTATCCACGGTAAGACAGATCGATACGGGGGAAGAATACTTGTCAAGACACTAGTATGCGATTCAAGTAATATGCTATATAACATTGATTTAAATTTTTTAAGCTGTCGTGATGTTTACAGCTCAACGATACCAACATTATGCACGTGTTCTATTGATTTAACAGCTGAATTTCAGCGGGATGATATCGATTGTAACCGTCAAGAACGTTCATACGTGTTCCGCATTCTATTAAAGGGGCAAGATCATACTTGCATAGGGAAAAATGGTCACTCTCGGGGTTATTACATATTCTGAAAGAACAATCTTTCCCCGACATGTGTTAATTTTTTCAGATTTTGTAGTCATCGGG
>JAUTBQ010192721.1:0-10218 GCA_032361185.1 Lepetodrilus ovalis | reverse complement strand
AGGCTGGATTCATACTTTTAGCGGCGTTACACGGCGCAACACGTTAGCAGACGCTTACCGGTGTAATATCACAAAAACACTCCCCAATGAAGCACAATCTAGAATGTTTGGGGACTGCTACACCGGTAAGCGCGTACTAACGAGTTGCGCCGTGTGTGACCGTTAAAAGTATGAATCCAGCCTAACTCATATAGGCCTAGTCTATCGTTTGCTGTAGCAAACGCATACACATATCGATATCATCACAACTAAACGTCATGGTTCCCGGACTTTATATGCTCTGAACTCCATATAAATTATATTAACCGAGCCTGTCGATGATAGAAGCCGGTTCCTCGTGTTTTAACTATATAATAATACATATTAACCATCTTCTCTGTTCCTAATTATTATATTTAGTCTTCATCATATTTCCCTTTATCCTGCAGGAACACTCTATTTTACCAGTGATATTTGCCATTATTTAATATGTCTTCACGTATAGGTCAATTGTATTGTAGCAACACAGAATCGCAACTCGTATGCTGCAAACCGCCACTGTGATCCGTGTGACATTTACAAGTGGTCCGACTTCGATCTCCTATTGACCAGACAACACCGGCGGCTGTATAACCAGGAAATCAAACGGTTACAATTTGATTCCCTCACATCCGGGAGTGCTGCGGCCACGTGACCCTTGGCGCATAATACCGGCGATCTTCCCGTAATGCCGTTGTATTTTTTAATCAAATTAACGTATCGTGCTTGATTTATACCCTCGTCCGTCGCCGATTGCCCGTTGGTTTCACGTGGTACCAATGCCAGTCTGCGTTGCTATAGGAACTGCGCGCGAGCTTTAAGCAGCGCCGAAGACAATCGGGAGTCATTGGTATCATTACGAAAGCGGCTGTCGGAGCGGGAACTCTGATAGCGCACGAGGGGATGTCGCCGCCGACGTCCGTCACACTTGCAGCTGGGAGATTGTCTTAAATACCATTTGAGCAGTGGCCTGGCGTCGTGAGCAGTGGCCTGGCATCGTGAGCATTGGCCTGGCGTCGTGAGCAGTGGCCTGGCGTCGTGACACGAGACTGAGTCTGGTAAGAGAGATTATTTCTCAATGCAATCTAACCTCACTTCATTAGCACTTTCAACAATTCTTAAAATCGTCTCTGATCGATAAGAATTAACGCCACGCTGAAATAGTGGAGTTTCCTTTCATTCTTGTATAAAGACGCACGTGCCAATGATTCTAAAACACTTGTTATTACACCGAGAAGTAAATAGTAGTTGCCTGCCAATTATCGGCCTGCACTGTGTCGTAATAATATTTAATCTAGTTTATGCTATCAGAACGCCCGAGTTACTGTGCCTTATTCCCCGTAAGCTGAGAGCTAGGTCGATTGGGGTGGTCTTGGTGAAGTGAAATTGTGTTACATCGCGGGAAAGTGGGAGGGGGGTGGGGAGTTGGTGATTGGTGTTGGGGAATGGCAGAGAGTGTGGGGTGGGAGTATAAACTAGATATCCTACTGTGTACATAGGAACTACAGTTAGTCATTTGAAGAGGGGGAAAAAAACAGGATATAGATTAGTTGCCTTTACCGGTCCCCATGGAAATCATTGGTAGTAGTACATCAGCCACTGAATATGTTCTGCTCCTCCGATTCCACAGAATCCGCCAGAACCCGCAGTCCCAGGTTATACTGCGGACTTAATCCGATGAACGCTTTGCTGCATTTTAATCAATCCAATTTCGCTGCTCGAATGCCGTTAACTGTTATTTTTGTTGAACGCTTCCAACATCGTTTTTACTTTTCTTGAAATGTTTTATTTGCTACGGAACGTATTTTCTGTTGGGAGTCGTAAACTTTTACGACCCACCGGTGAGTCCAGGCACATTGGTATTCAATTTGGTTTTGTCTCTGAAGCAGGTTGTTGCATGCGTGTCATGGCCGTTGTACAACCGCATCGATCACAGATCAACCACTGTTGTTCGCAGAGGCCATTGCCAGATGGCCCACACTAATTATTCAGAGCTTTCAAATAAGCGCTAACGAAGCGTAGAAAACAATCGTTATTTGCATACAATATTGCGCTGTTTGTTCTACTCGCACAATGTATAATGGATCGATTTAGCCGTATGTGTAACTCGGAGCCAGTCAGTCAATCAGTTTGCTTGGCCGTTGCGTAACGTCAAATCGGTTACATTAAACGGTATTCTGCTTTAAAAAGACACCTAACAATACAAAAACGATCTTCCGAAAATAATCCTAAGTTTTGATAACTAGTACTTTTACGCACCATCATGCTTCTATTTCAGGCGAGTAGAGGTAAGAAATAGCACAGAGGTGAATAATAATAGTAATGACGGACTACTGAAGCCCTAGATAATGACTATGTTGCACTGAGATTGGCAGATCAATTAATTGATAGGTCGGTTTCAGACCGAGAATAGTTCTAAAGCGTTGTTACCTTTTATTACATCAAAGTAATTTTTACTTTTTTTTTTTTTACATTTCAGTACGTTCACCTTTAACAATGGGAGAACTGGCGACAGGAGAAGACCACTCCCATTTCTCGCTGGGGTACTTCATCCTTCTGAGCGTCACCGTCATCTTCATCGTCTACTCCACTGTGATGAATGTCATCCTCGTGCTGTCCATTCTGAAGGGTCCCACCATGAGGGAGAAGCTGTTCTTCAGAATAATCCTGGTCATCGCCGTGTCCCAGTTCCTCCAGTCTATCCTCGTTATACCGCACCACATCGGAGTCAACGGCGGTATTTGGAAATACGGCTATGAAGTTTGCGCCTTCTGGCATCTGGCTGATCTCACTCTCAGAGAGGTGCTGGTCTTCCTGTTCCTGATGCTGATGATCGAGCGATTCTTCAGCCTCACCTACCCCATGGTCGCTCAGAACATTTGCTTCGGTTCCATTCTAATTCTCTCCCCTTGGATATTTGCAGCAACGTTCGTCCTATTCCTGTACTACGCGATGCCGTCCGATTTCTTCCCGACATACGGCATACAGGAACAACAAGCAACGACTTTCGACACGTGTAGGTTAGGATATTACGTCGAAGGTCTGTACTCGCTAGGGTTCCTATTTCCGGCGGTGTTTGTGTTCGGCTTCTCCTGGGGCAACTGGGTCGTCGTCTGTCTTCTACGACGCAGAACGGACGAAGCCCCTTTCGAGGACAACCCAAAAACTCACACCGTTGCCTCCTGTGTCATATCCATGTGCTTCATCGCGATGTGGTTCCCGGCGAACAGCAAGCCTATACTTCCGGCCGAAATGTTCCCGGGGGACACGACGTCTCTTTACGTTGGATTCGCTAACGCAGCGCTGACTCCCTCACTGTGGGTGGTGATTCCGAGCCTCAAGGACAGCTTCCATAAGCTCTGCTGCTGCTCATGCTGCAGTGGCGCGGAAAGGAGAGGGAGGCGCGTCCGGTCCACGGTAACGGAGGAAACCCGCGCCATGATGTTTGTCCAAGAGGAGTCTCAGCCTCCTTACTCCGTGACCTGCTCAGCTTGAAGTCTCGTCAAATCTCGAAGCCCTCCGAGAAAACCAACAGAAAACCAACATCGATTGTATTCAACGATGCGCTGTTTGATGTGGTTGAAAACTAGAGTATCATGTAATTAATGCATTCTGAGCATCACGATACCCGCTTCCATCCGGCTGTAAGACGTCTCAGTAGATTCGCTGGAACTGTTTGCAAGGATACATATAGCCTTTGTTTCCTGAACTTGAGCTTACCTACCAGTATGTATCGTACCCTTCGTGCTGCAGTGACGTTGCTAGATGCCCATAGTATTGTTCTCAAAGGAACCACTTAACATTGACCCCTATGCATCTTCCGCCTTCAGTCAGTTGTATGCTTGTCCCAATGGAAAGATTTGCTATGGACAATTATTGAAACGATGTATAGTGCTTGCGGCAGTTTCAGTTAACGTGTTTTCCGGATCACACTCTCACATACTCACAATACTTTAGACGTCAAATGTTGTTTCTAGACTTTATACATGGCATTAAGTCTAGAAACGACAGCGGACAATTCGTCCGCATTATTGTGAATAAATAAGAGTGATCTGGAATACCGGTGATTTGGAACTGCCGCAAGCACCGTATCGCTAATTGTTAATTCAGTATTACTAATTTCCTCCATATGATGGTATGTTTGTTCACTTGTCTGCGTGTGCTGGTCTGTCTAATCCAGCCTATGCTTAATAACCGAAGTGTATTCACAAGGCACACTTGAATATGTGTAAAACATTTCATGTGGACATTATCGCGTCATGTTCTGTAAGATCTCATTCCAAAGGATAAATTCAATATACAGAAACATTGGACATAAAATAATGTGACCGTCACACCCTTGTTGTGATGTTTCTATGATGGTCCTAGAATATGGAAAGCCATTCTATGGTTCACTTAGATATGAAATCGAAATTATAATTAGGGAAAACGTTGCATGCCGAGGAAAGAGATCTGAGCCAGTGATGTCCCCGTGGTGGAAAAAGATGAAGAGCTTCAAAGGGACGTAATCGTTTCTCGAAGGAATAATTTCGGAAGCCATGGTGCCAACGGGCATATTGTTGATAAAAATTAAGCCTGTAAAGTAAAATTTTCTATTGAATTTACTTTCAATATTGTTCCCTGAATTCAGTATTTTTAGAGATTGAAAATGTCTTCATATTAAATTGTTTTTAGTATGTACATTAGACTATGGCTTTGTCAGTTACCATATAAATTAATCTGTGCCGTTTGAGGTGCTACAATATTAGCATTCACATGTCGATCGCATCCTTCCGGGTACCCATTCTCTGCTGGGTGAACGGGCATTTTCGAATTAACCCACATGCCTAAGGTGACACTACAGGTTTTTCAGCCTGTGATATAGTGTGGAGAAGAATGAATCGTATACTAGCTACTTTAAGGTTCTCGGTCACCCATCCACGTACTAGCCGAGCTTGAACGTGTTTCATTTTAACCCGAGCAGTTAGCCGTGCAATGCACGGGACCATGTGTTACCAGCTATATAGTATTGTCCAGAAAACAAATGCAACTTGAAAACTCAGAAAATAAGGCAATACGTATGATGATCTAGTAAGTTGCACTAATCAGTCATTAGTCATTAGTCATATACTGAGAAGTATGACGACGCTATTCTGCAGGTGAGCGTTACTATCATGATTATCATTATGGATATAAATAAAATGCTGGTGTCTTCTGAAATTGTTTGATTTGGGGTTTAAAAGCCATTTTCTAGATTCTTTCACTAATATCATGACTTGCACTGCTTGACTAGTCTTGATTTCCACCAGTTTTTATAGTGCTAGTTCACTTAGAATATCATGCTACAGATAGAACAATGATACCCCACTCAGACACAGTATACTGACTCCGAGCTGGCCAGTTCTTGCATTGCCGATTTATTGCTGAAATAGTCATGGCGATCGGCTTTCTCTGTGATTTGGTTTATTGACACATGGCTAGCCATGAAATATGTCAATGGATCGTTCACACCATGGTCAATGTCCCACTGGTCATCGTTCAAACAGACATTAGACTGACCATTGGACATAAGGAAGAACGACTGTTGATTGACCATTAGTATAATGCTGTACCACAGCCATGGCTAGGTTTCACTCAAATTGCAACTTTTCCACAAGCAAGAGCTTGAATAAATGATGAGTGAGTAAAAATACTATTTTCTTTTCACAATTAAATTAGTATCTAAATTGAATCCAAAATGCGCATGAAACATATAATTAAAATAGCACATCATTAATAAATAAGTATAGTTGAGGTTGCACTAATATTCATTAATTTTTATGGTGTCTGAAGGTTGCGATTCTATATGATTAGCATTCAAAGACCACTCACATTCTGTGCGTCTACTCAATAGTAATCATGGTAATAATGGTAATATGAGCGGTGTATAGTCTATGTCACACTCAGTTCTCAACCAAACACGCCTATCAGAAATAACCCATAGAGACGTCCAGCGAGTCCAGTAGAGAATTTCAATGGCTGCTTTCATATAAATATACATGTATTACACCAATCACTGATACACCACTGACGTCACCCGCTGAGACTATGAGACTATGAGACTGTGAGGCTATGAGACTATGAGGCTATGAAACTATGAGACTATGGGACTGAGACTATGAGACTGTGAGACTATGAGACTGTGAGACTATGAGACTATGAGACTGTGAGACTGAGACTATGAGACTGTGAGACTATGAGACTGTGAGACTATGAGACTGTGAAACTATGAGACTATGAGACTATGCGCCTAGTATGGGTCAGTATCCTGGGTATCTTTTCACGAAGCTATCTTTGCTACTAAGTGACTGGTAGCGCTCTCTTTGCCGATAGCTAATACACTGCTAAGAAAGCGCTACCAGTCACTTAGTAGATAAGAGAGCTTCGTGAAAGGATACCCTGGAACAGAACACCCTGCTGTGACCATGACCTGTGAATCTGGTTTTACAGACAAGCTTGCAGCAACATTTACCAAACTCAACTTTGATGTCATCCCGTTCGAAGATTTGTCTGCAGTGGACATTCTGCAGCAACTACAAATGATCAGCTCAGAGGCTGTGAAGCAGGAGCACGACTGTTTTGTGTGCTGTGTGCTGACACATGGCCGAAATGGTAGCCTGTACGGTTCAGACAGCAAGCTACTGGACATCAAAGCTCTACAAGTTCCCTTCAAGGCCACTCAATGTCCAAGCTTGGCCGGAAAACCAAAGCTCTTCTTTTTGCAGTCATGCCAAGGATTGAACAGTCAAGAAGGTATGTTTGTATTTCTATACTCAACAAAATTAAATAAGGGCCAGTAGTCTCAAAGGCATACTATCACAGACTTCAATGAGTGCATAGCAAACTACATTCATTTGTGATGCTTATCGTCAATTTTATATCGCCAAAATTCCTTTAGTCGATCCACATTTGGGGGAATTTGATATAGCAGTTAGATGTTACAAAGGCAAGATACTGGGTAATTAGAGCTACGCTCAATTTCTTCATGTTAAATACGATATTCTGTTTATAACTATCAAGTAAGTACATCAGGAAATACCAACTTTTGGGTGAACGAGTCAAATGTAAGTAGTCTCAGATAGAAATTTGTTTGTACGTAATATAGGCCAACCGTCTGTGATAGTATGTTTTTAATGGACGTATAAATTTAGCTTTATGTTATTTTAACCAAACAGGAAACTCCAAACATCTATAAGCTCCTGGTACTCTTCAAAGACTTGCAGACATATTGAAAGAAGAATGGCACCAGGCCCCAAGATTACGAAACTCTCTTGAGTACGATCTCATGCTCAACTCAGAGTTTTGTTCATAAAACGTCATGTGACGTCATAGCTATGACGTCACATGACGTTTTATGAACAAAATTCTGCGTTGAGTATGAGATCCTACTCAGAAAGTTTCGTAATCTCGGGGCCAGGTAATCATGCTCATTATTTGAGCACTTGAAAAGTTAATTTGTATGACAATTGTTACCCAAGGCCAAAATTAAAAAAAAATGGTTTGTTTCCCCCTCACCCGACTGACCAATGAAAAAGACCCTATTTTTTTTCTGGAACATTTGGATATGCAAATGTACTTTGAATTATTACAACAATTACTTGACTGAAATATCTCGGGTTCTTCATTGTTAAGCATTTGTGGAATACTTCAAATGTTTATCATAAATGTTCTTTTGGCAATAAAAAGAATATTCCTCTAACCTACCTACCATATCTGTGAAATACATGGTCGCTTGCGGGAAAACAAATATATTTTTAATTGTGACCCAGTTGCACATTGTGTACTTTCATTGACATGCATACAGCACGCAGCCTTGACCGTAGTAGCAGCGTATAAAAGATTTGACTGACCCACTGAGAAATTTCTTTCCCACTCAGGTGGTAAAAGGTATGTAGTAATATTTTGGGAGATCACATGAGCCAATAAGATCTTGACATTCTAACATGGAGATAAAATTATAGTACAGTGTCCCCTCGATATAACGCTGAAATTGGGGTCCATGACATACCCCCCGCGTTATAGTACTCGCCTTATACGATATTACAAGGAAATAACGAAAATTAAAATGGGATCCACGTCTGACCTGTGTTATATCCGAATCCGCGGTGCATCGGACAGTGTTATATCGAGGGGGCACTGTATAAGCTAATATTGTATGTAAATAATATTCTAAATTCTAAGTCGAGCATACAGTATATACAATAGACTGTACCACAGTGGTCATTGTAAGCTATAATTATACCGGACACTTCCATTTTTGTTAAAATCTGAACGGCAAAGTATATACTAATAGGAAAATCGAAATGATTAAAACTTGACCGGTAAGCGGAGAGAAACCAGTACAACGGAGAGCATTATAACGAGGTCTGACTGTATCTGACTACCAGTTATTGTGTGTTAGGCCTGGGGTTGTATCTACTGAACTACTTACATAGTCATATTACGTAATTCTATTATGTATATATCTAGTATCTACCAATGTGGTCATTTATGTCAATGCCACAAGATTATCAGATTCTTGTATCAGTTTACGGACATCGATGTCTCAATTCATGCAAACAACACCGCTATACTTTTCCTCTGAATCTTGAGATATATATTTGAGTTTGCAATACTTGTATACGTAACTCGTAAATCAAAAATATTTTCTGATGAAAAAAATTATATGTCACATTTTCAACTCTTTAAGTTGATTGGTCTGTCAAAGGGGGAAAAAAATAGGAAAAAGCTGCGTTTAAAATCATAGGCAAGCAGACACTGTCGTAGGAATTGTTTAAAATTATGCATACCGTTAAATGCAAATGCAATGTGGTTACTAAATTTATGAGTAAAATGTCCTCTTATTTTAAAGGTAAGGACCATAGCCTTCATATCAGTTCTACTTGTGCGTTTTAGAATTGTTTGCAGATTAATCTGTAGGATTGGTATGGTTGCATAGTTTGTTTGCGTACAAGATTAACAGTGAATTCAACGCTAAAGTCTAGTACCGTATCATACCTCACTTTTTACCTCTGACCTTTGACGAAACCGATACGGCTTCTACTTTATCAAGCTCCCAGATCAAACTTGTTCAATATTTATACGCATCATCGTTTTACTGTTTTAAATAATGAACGATGTATTGTCTTTCCCAATTTGATATCACTTGGGACACTCGCCATAATGTTATACCAATGATCAATAACTTTAAAATGCACAAGTTTGATAGTTACACTTTTCTCTTGAGTTATTAGTATATAACAATATGTTTGCATTTATAAGTTTAAGAATTAGATGCGTACAAATTTGTTGAACGAATGTAATTTTAATGGCAAATATCATAAATGGTGACATGTATTTAAGAAAGAAAATGTATTAAATTTTGCCAAATACATGACATTCTAATGAAAAAGATCAAAAATGGTGTCAGATTTTAAGAAAAGAAAAAAGTATAATTTGGCAATTAAGTGTCATACCACGGTAGTGACTCATTTCTAAAGGAAATATTCTTAATGACATTTTTGTGGTAAATATTTCAAATAAGTGTTTAGGAATTTAATACAAATTATCTACTAAATAACATTTGTGGGAAATATCATTAATTGTGATACATTTTCAGTAATTAAAAATAAATAAAATGTCAACTAAATGCCATATTAGTTGAAAATAACATAGCTGCTGACATGTAACCCTAGCTGTATTATAATCCCGGGCTAACAGTGGACATGTATTGAGGTGTCATACAGCAGGAAAATAAATTGCGGTGTCTTATCGCTAATTGCCGGCAGGTGATCGGTCATCGAGTGCGACCATGTTGTTTTCACGCGGAGCTATATGTGTAGGTAGGGAGGGCTTTCGCCTTGGCTTCCTAGTCAGAGTAGAGATTTTTGCATAACCTTTACAAATATGATGTGAAACTTATTAGTGTGATGGACATTGGGGGAGATGATGATGAAGAAGAGGTGAGATTTGGGTGGTATGGTTTTTTATTTTAATTTGATTTTTTACTCTTTTTGTTTTTATTTATTTATTTATTTATTTATTTATTTATTTATTTATATTTATTTATTTATTTATTACTCTTTTTGTTTTTATTTATTTTATTTATTTATTTATTTATTTATTTATTTATTTATTTATTTATTTATTTATTTATTTATTTGTTTAGTTATTTGTTTATTTATTTATTTGTTTGTTTGTTTG